>MU717384.1:4642-76697 GCA_026770625.1 Nicotiana glauca | reverse complement strand
GCTCAAGCCATAGGCAAAGATCTGGCCTCAAGTCCTCCAGACTGGCCCAACATACTCACAAAGATCACATCTCACCCCTTGATCGGGGAATCACAAGCCATCAATACACATATAATACTGAGCGCTCATGTGCGCATACAGACGTGTGGAGGGAATTTCAAGAGCTATATCTCAAGCTAAATCAAGTACGCACGATAAGAATTCCAAGAAGGTGAAGTTTTTCCTAAAGGTTCTGCAGCCTTTAGAGGATAAATACAGACGTCTCCGTACCAATCCGCGAGACTCTACTAAACCTGATCATGACTCGTGAGACCTAGTAACCTAGGCTCTGATACCAACTTGTCACGACCCGATTCCCAACCCGGTCGTGATGGCGCCTCTCGTGAAGACAAGGCCAGCCAACAGAACAACAACGCCTCTTTCAAAATTATTAAACATAAATATTTAGATAAATACAACTTAATGTCAATAATACTAAATATTTAAAACCCAACACAACCCGACCAGGGTTTCACAAGTCACGAGCATCTAGAAGGAGTTTTAATACAACTACAAAGTCTGTAATGCATAGAATAAAATCTGAAAATCAAGAGAAAGAAACTCGGTGCCGCGAACGTGGGCGGTCACTTTGCTCAGCTACCATAGTAATACCTTCAATCAGCTAATAACCTACTACCGGGTGAACAATACCTGCAACTGCACGCGAGGTGCAGGGAGTAAAGTGAGTACTCCAACTCAGTGAGCAATAAAAGTAAATAATAACTGAGCGGTAAGAAAACACGTAAAGCACTCCATCATGCTATATAGGGCAGTGCAAATCTTTGAGAAAACAGTAAAATCGTAAAAATCCTTTAGAAAATATCTGGGCTCAGTTAAAACTTCCTTTGAAAATATTCTTTCCAACAGTTAAGCAAATGAAAGCAAAGATGGATAGTGCAAATCAGCAAATAAGTCAGCCCCTCGGGCACAGCACTCCACTAACAATTTATACCAGGGTATCTGGTAAACAGTGCAAGAAGTAGCATGGATGCCAATGAAATGAGAGTGCTGAATGTCATGACACGTAGTACAAATAGGAACCAATGCATGAATGCAATGAAATGCATAAGACCGCTGCGGCGCGCATCCCGATCCATTTGGGTACCCCCGCTCACTGTGGGGGTTCATACTCCGGAGGGGCTCCTACAGCCCAAACGCAATATCAATGTAACACCGTTGCTGCGTGCAGCCCGATCCATCCATATATCCAGAAATCACCATAACACTGCTACGGCGTACAGCCCGATCCATGCTCATTCAAGAAATACACATAAGCCACTTGGGCACTATAAAAATCATAGTTCTCGGCTCAAAACGTCAATAAAATGTTGTTTAAATTTTCAAATCTTAGAAAAATAGCTGAGTTTGCAAAACATTAAAACCCTGGACCGAGATTAAATAATATGCAAAGTAATGTGAAAACAGTGATGTCAATCCTTAAAGGATTCACATAGTTGGCACGAAGCCCAAACAAGGCAATCGGCCCAAATATGATGATGACAAGTAGTTTCAGTCAAATACGCGGTAAAAATCAACAACCGGGACGGACCAAGTCACAATCCCCAACAGTGCTCTATCCCATGCTCATTTTTGGTGTGCAAGTCACCTCAATACAGCACTATGATGTGCAAATTCGGGGTTTGAAACCCTCAGAATGTCATTTACAAGTATTACTCACCTCGAACCGGTGAAATCTCTAGCCCACGATGCTTTATCCCCTCAAACCGGCCTCCACGCGCATCATATCTAACTAAAATTAGAGCGAATACATCACAATATGCTAAGGGAACAATACCCAATCGAAAATAATTGAAAAATATCAAGAACCTCGAAACTAGCAAAACCCGAGCCCCGGGCCCACTTCTCGAAAAATTACAAAACTCACATTATCGGATTTCTCGTCTTGCCACGAGTCCATGCATACCAAGAACTCCCAAATCCGATCTCATATGACCTATCAAATCCCAATTTGAAATATTAAAAACTCAAGCCCTAGTGCATCAATTTTAGGCTTAATTTCCATAAATTTATAGACCAATTTCACAATATAATCGTGTTTTAAGTTTGAAAATCTTACTTCCAATCGAGTCCCCTTGAATCCCTCTTTAATCTCCACCAAGAAGCTCTCAAAATGGTCAACCATGGAGGAAAATGACCCAAAATCGCGGATGAAATAATATAAAAACCCATTCTGCCCAGGTGCATTTTACTCTACGCGAACGCGGTCAACATCCCCGCGTTCGCGATGACCAAAAAATGTTGACCATGAATTATCTCTACGCGAACGCAGTGCCCAGCCCGCGAACACAGAGCTTCAGAGGTTTTAACTATGCGAACGCGTACCAATAACCGCGAACACAATAAACAAATACTCAGGGCCCTACTTCCTTCTACGCGATCGCGGAAGCTCCATCGCGATTGCGATCCTTCCATTCCCATAACTACGCGAACGCACCCATGATGATGCGAACGCGAAGAGTAACTTTCTCCTGCAACACAAATAGCTGAACATGCAATCTTTAAGGCCAAAAATGGTCCGATTGACCCTCCGAAATCACCCCGAGGCCCCCGGGACCTCAACCAAAAGCACCAATATGTCTTAAAATATTATCCAAACTTGTTCCAATCATCACACCCATGAAACAACACTAAAATCATCAATTCTCATCGGATTCAAGACTAAGTTTTTTAAAAACTTTCGAAACACGCATTCGATCAAAAACCCGACCAAAACACCTCCGAATGACCTAAAATTTTGCACGCACATCCAAAATCACCTAACGGAACTATTGCAACTCTCAGAATTCTATTCTAACCTCCAGTTCAAAATCTCACCTACCAACTGGAATTCGTCAAAATACTAACTTCGCCAATTCAAGCCTAGTTCCACACCGGACCTCCAAAATCAATTCCGATCGCACTTCTAAGTCACAAATCACTTTCCGAAGATCACCAAATCACCGGAAATCTCATCCGAGCCCTCTAACTCATAAGTCAATATTCGGTTGACTTTTTCAAACCAAGCCTTCCTTAAAGAGACTAAGTGTCTCATTTGCTACCAAAACCAATCCAGTTCAACTCTAACACACCAAATACTGATAATGAAACATGAAGAAGCATAAAATGGGAAAAACGGAGCAGTAACACATGAGACGACGGATCGGATCGTCACAATGTATTATCAACAGAAATGAAATCCACATCCCATTTTTTTCTTCTCATATTAGCACTTTGATATGAAAGAGCAATTCTTGATTTACAAGTATATGTATATTTTTTAACCTTTTTAAGCAAATGCAACCCTATCTGAAGCAGCAGAGTGCAATTTATCATGTTTGTGTTGTATGGCGGATGGACCTTCAACGATCACGTACGCGACACCGCATCGTCGGGATATTTTACTAAATATATATATTAATACTGTGCAAAAATAAATAAATAGAAAAAAATGACATTACTTGACATAGATTCTCTCTTGATGTATTGATTATGTGTTTGATTTTTCTGTAAGCCTCTGTGATTAAAATTTATGATAAAATAGAATTGAACTCAAGACCTTTTCTAACTTAAGACCTAATAAAATCAATTGTCTAAGGTTATTTCTTGTCTAGATATATGATAACTAAAGTTATTTATTTCTTTTCTTTTAAAAATTTTGACAACGCTTATAAAAATTTCTGCGTATAAAAAATAAAGTTAGTGACAATATTATGTGGTGATCCCTAAAGTCTACACCAACAGTGGTGCTATATTATTTTTATTATTAGATTTTGTAGCGACTAAACTTACCACTAAAAGTAAATAAATGTTCCACAAAATAGATTTTAGGTAGTTTGTTACTCCAAAGAGCGACATACCTACTACTTTTTGTGACAACTAAAGAGGCTGCAATAAAACATTGTCACTTAAAATCTTATTTCCCGTAGTACATATTCTAAGTTGAAAATAAAGTTGAAATTAATGGGCAGATCGAGTTCATTATAAAAAATATTCTATACTCCATATTCATCATTATCTCCTAAATTTTACAATAATGTATTGAATTCATGGTCAGATTATATATTTTGTGGAACGATATACTTCTTTCGTTCACTTTTACTTGGTATGTTTGATTTTTTACGCCTCTTAAGAAATAATAAATGAAGTGCATAATTTACCATGATACCCATATTAATTGGTGTATATTTTATTGGATTTAAGAAGATAATTTAAAATTAATAATAAATATTGTGGGAAAAAAAATTATTTATGCGTAAAGTGACATGTAAAAATAAAAATCTTTTTTAGTATACATGTCAAGTAAAAGTGAAGGGAGTGAGTGTATTGTAACACTTTTATAAGTTTCAAAATTCCAATCACTTCTATATTTCATAAAACAAGCAATAGCAATATCATGTTTTGAAATATGTGATATCAACAGAAATATAATCCACATCCCATTTTTTTCTTCTCATATTAGCATTTTGATATGAAAGATAAATTCTTGATTTCTCTCGTGTTACATGCTTGCACAAGGGTCAAGGAGTACTACCAATTTCAGTTAACCATATTAGTTTTATTTATCACTTCTTTCTTTTACTGATACTATAAATTCTAAACAATCAAATACCGAATGGAAAAAGCAAAATATAAGGATTAATTAGAGGATAAAAACCATTACGAATTGAATCTGGTTCATAAAATAACAAGGACAAAAAAAGGCGAAAGAAACTACATGCAGAAGGGATCACATAACATGAAAATTTAATCTAAGGAAATAAAGCATTAGGCCACATACTAGTGTTGTGGTTATCATTAGAATTAGGAATAATCATCTCATCTCCATGTCCAAATCCAATATGTTGTTCACTTGTGTTGTTATTCATCCAATCATTAAACCACTCTGTTTGTGTCCTCTGCATCCCCTCCAACCCTAATTCCACCACTGGCTTCTGCTCCACTGGCGGCGGAGCAGCAGCCTGTGATACAACAGCAGCAGTAGCAGAAGAAGAAGAGGAAGCCCCTTTTTTAAATGCTTCAATACTCTTATTAATGTCCTTCAAATTCTGATCAACAACCCAACCAAGATCATTCAAATCTCCCAAATTCAAATTCTGCATCCCTTTTCCAGCCAAACACTGGTACATAACTTCAGTAATCTCCTTTTCTCTATTCTCCTTGCTTTGTTTCTTCAGTTGCTCTCCCGCTTTTGCAATCCTTTGTCTGATAAAACTCTCTTGATTCACCATTTTCTTGCTTTGTTCCATCTCTGGCATTCTCTTGAACTCCGCGAGCACGCTTTGAGCTCCCATGGCATTTGGCCATACCTCAGGTTGGTTTTCATAAGGGCTATAAATAATAGCACAAGCATCAATACCACAAAGAGTGCTTAATTCACTCACCTTCTTCATCAGACCCTTCTTCCTTTTCTTGAATGTTGCTTTTCTTGCTGAGTCATTAGTTATAAAAGATAACTTCACCTTTTTCCTTGTCATTTTCTTTCGTCCTTGGATGTAACAGATATACAAACAAGGTGGAAGTATTTGGTAGATATGTGCTTATTTTGACAAGAACTGTTGGGATATTTTTTTTGTTGCTTGGAATGGCAATGTTATATACAAAAATGAAGATGTTCTTTAATTAATATGGAAGATTTTGCATTTGTTTGCATAGCTGGAAGGAGACATTGATAACCCAAGATATTTGGAAAGAATTTAGTACTACCAAATATTTACATTAATTACATTTCATTTAACTAGAGCAATGCGATTTGTTTTTCTTGACCACTACTTACATTTGTGTTCTCAAGTAAAAAAAAGATAAAACTTACAATAAATAATAGTAGTATTGGTAAAAAAAATCTGCAAACATATACTATGATATTTTATCAACCAAATCGTAGTATTATAAAAGATTGAGAAACATAGAGCTTGGTGGACTACTATAATTCTTTTGATCAAAATTTGATTAATTTTTTTTTGGGGGAGGGAGGAGGAGGGGAGGGGTTAAAAAGAACTAGTACTATATTTTATATAATTAATGTACATCATTACAAAATTAGGAGCCATTGATAGCCCTGATGTTCATACTACTACTACTGTCCGAATTATAACGGCATAATTCTACTAAAAGAAATTCTTAATTTGTTTGCCTTTAATGCTTTCAAAATGCAAATATAGGAAGATACTACAAAATTTATTATCCTTTTTTAGACAGTAAATGCTACGTCATTTTTTTCCTTCATATTTAACCATTTAGTAGAACCTTTTATTTTTTTTTTGTGACGAACAGAAGTAAAATATGCATTATTTAACTAAAAAAGATTTTTTCTACCCTTGAAATATCAAGTAAATCTTCACTATGGTTATACAACAAAATACGACTAATAATAACAAATTTTCAAGATAAAATTTGTCGTTGACTTATCCACGGGCTTTATTATGATCAACAAAAGATGCGATGTGTTTAATCTTCATACGTCTTACGGATCCTGTGGTGCATGTAAACATTTTAATGCACGAGATGTATAGAAGGTAACTTTGGTGACTTTAAGATCAAATTATAACTGTTATTCTATGTGATCTCATGTAGTCATTAGATACATGGATAAAAATATAGTCAATCAATTTGTAAATTAATAGATAAATCATAAATTACAGACACTATATTTCTTTCTCATTAGAGCCCACAATTTTATAGACAGACAATAAATTATAATTAATGTGCAAACTGACCAAAATATACATAGGCATGACCGAACATACATGAATCGCATGCTGAAAATTGATTAAAAAGTAAAATAGCGTAAAATTAATACTCACCCATTCCAATTTAGATAATACTTCTTGATTTTTAGATCTTTAAAATATTTTACATCATTCTATTTCTATTCAACTTTCACAAACGTAAATAATTTAATTTCATTAACTTATTTACAATTTAACTATATGATGGGACATATTTCTCTCTTTTCGATTGCTACTTTCTTTTACCATCACTGATACATACTAAAAGGTAAATTGACATCTTAAATTTCATACTAAATTTACGGGTTGTAACATATAAATTTCATAAGACATATAATAAAATGTAGGGGTAGTAACAACTAATTTTAATCCCAAAAAAATAAAAATTTTAGTGGCCATACACATATAAATTTGTTATAAAACTTAGCATCCAATAATTAAGGATACAAAAGAGCAATTTGAAAACTATATAGATTATAATTTGAAACCTTTGCCCTTGCCCCCAAAAAGAAAAATTTAGCCGTAATCAAACCACAAAAGAGTATATAAAAGTAAGCATGACGGGTGATCTCTTGAATTATTCCTAAGCATGACCAATTAACCAACCAAAATAATAATTTTGTTACTAATAAGATCTCAACATGTTATTTTCTTCCTATCTCCTTTTAGCAGTCAAAACGGAGGAGAAACTCAGTTTTTGCTTATGCTTATGCTGTAAATACACTTGCCACAGAGTGTTAAATGTCAGGGACATAAATAGTTGAATTGCTTTTACATTACAAACTTACATAAAAGTTAGCCACTTACCAAAGCATCCCGAATTCTTATATTACAAACTTATATAACATGATGAATTAGTTGAAATTCAAGAATTTAGACTGGGTCAGGCTCCCTTGTAAGATTGATCAGTTACGGGCCAAGTGACAACAACAACATGTCTGGGCTATCTTTCTGTGATCCAACTCTTTAAAGAACTATTTTGAAGAATTAACCCAAATAGCACCCCCACCCTACACCATAAACTATAACAGGTGAATGTATAATACATGTATATTTTATGTATTATATGTGTATAATTATATATAATTTATGTATGTCTTTAGAAAAAGTATACATTTAATATGGCTGGCTATTTGTGTAAAAACCCAAAATAAGCCAAACATAGACTGGGCCAGGCTACCTCATTGGATTACGGGCTATGTGACAATATCTTAGCCCAAGAAGCATGTTGCTTCGTAAAAATTACACGGGGCGCTCTATTTGGTCGCCCACATTTAATCTATACCCATTTTTTTAAAGTTTTAATTTGTACCCATTTTTTAAACAACTTCAACTCTCTTTCTCCTCCTTCGTTTTCTTCTTCTTCTTCTATAGTGATGTGTATACCCCTTCTGAGAGAAGCGAAGAATATGTAAAAATGGAGCAATACATACACAATGCTCTATGACAAACATGCCATTTTATTTAACGAAGATGTCTTGCTTTTAAGAGGATTTTTAAAAAGTGAATCAAAATAAATCAAGCACCCAAAGCAACCATTTTCAATATCTTTGAATACACAAGGAGATGTTGTCATGTTCATATATCAACTTTGAGGATTTCAAGCCTTTTTTAAAACCATCGACCTTGCAAGTAGATTCAAAAATATTCCCCTGAAAATTGATTAAAAAAACAGAGAGCATTAATAATACTGTGAATAAAATCATAAAGATAGGAACATAGTTGATTGTAGTAGAAACAATACCAAGCAGGGAAACGGTGCATACCAGCAAACTGAAAGCTTTCTCATTTGTACAACCTCTTTTAATTTTGCTAACTATGCAGGAGTATTTGTTTTGAAACGGAAATGGAAGTGGAAGCAGCATGAGTAGAATGAGGTCCGTTAGAAGCATAAATAAGCTGAAGTTTACCAAATATAGAACAAAACTTCAACTAAAATATGTTGAAGTTCAGCAAAAAGAGAACAAAACTTCAGCTACTAGAATATTTAAGTTCAGCAATTACAAACAAAAACTTCAGCCAACACTAAGTTTACGTGAAAAACTTTAGCTAATAATGCTGAAGTTCAGCAATTACAAATAAAAAGCTTCAGCAAATAGAGAATAAAACTTCAGCTACTAGAATTCGTAAGTTCAGCAATTACAAATAAAAACTTCAGCCAAAACTAAGTTTACATGAAAAACTTCAGCTAAAACATGCTTAAGTTAAGCAATTACAAACAAAAACTTCAACACACATGGTTCAGCAATTTTTGCTACTTTAGGTCCGTCTACTAGAATGCTGAAGTTTGTGTGATTGCCTTTGCTTTTTCAGCCCCGTATGATGAAGTTACGCGAAAAAGTTGGTACGCTTGCAATTTTTTTTTTTTTTTTGCAAAATGAGTACAAGTTAAAACAGGGTGAAATTCAAAAATAGCCAGATTTACAACTAGTCTTTCAAAAATAGACCACTTTCAAAAGTAATCGAAATTTAGCCACTTTTCATGTAAAGATAAATCTGAGCGAAAACGCTGTTCAAAAACCGGAAAATACGTCAGTATACTTATTGAACTCCAACATATTATACTGGAGTTCCAGGATAAGTATGCTGAAACACCAGGACAATATGATGGAGTTCCAGCATTAGTACACTAGAACTCCAGCATAATATACTGGAGTTTGGAGCACCGGTGCTCCAGTCTCTAGTATATTATACTGGAGTTCCCGCAAGTATACCGATCCAGCATAATATACAGTCGCCAGCAAAGTATACCGGCTCAGCATAATATGATGGAGTTGATACACAGGTGCATCGACTCTAGTATATTATGCTGGACTGGTCTCTGTTGCAGCAAAATTGTGGTTAGTTTTCATTGACTTGGTAAATGCTGGCTATTTTTGAATGACCAGTCCGAAAGCTGGCTATACCGTACTATTTTTACGTTAAAACGTGACCCAAAATGAGGGTACATATACAAATTGTTGCTTCCAAGTTAGGCCCAAGACATATTTTTCAATAATTTTTCTGCCATTTTCAAAAAGTTCGTATAAAGCCCTAAAAAGACAACATTTCAGTTCAAAATTCACGCAAAAATCGTAGATTAACGCATCAATTTTATATTCGGAAAAGGTTGATTTCTCTTCCGAAACATTATTTTTTATTAGTTTACAGTCAAGAGTGTTCTCAATTTTCATTTCAGTTTTGACTTTACGAATTCCCTTTTTGTTGACTCACTTTTTTTGTGGTCTTGAAATTTCAGAGAGCGAGCCAATGAAAGTCAAGATTTTGCGTATTCTTTTGTGATTATTTCACTGATTTGTAATGTTTAAATGAAGACGGCGGAATAGATGTTGCTTTCATAGGAGCAGATAATAAAGTGCGGTGAATTATAGCAACTATTACTAAATCATTTATGATATGAAAATGCATTTTCTGTCTAAATATGTAATTAGTGATTAAATGTGGCTTATCTTTTGATCTTGGGATTTTAATATTATTAATTTCGGAATTCTTTGGAGAACGTGTAGCCATTGAATTTCTTAGGGATTACAAAGAAGCATTTTTACTAGTCCTTTATTTTTTTGCTCTGAAAATCTACTTTAATTTATATGTTGTCCAATAGTTCATATTTTTTATGAGGTGTACAGGTGCATATTCTGATTTTCTTAACTAAATTGAGGGTAGCTTTATATTGCAAGTAGATTAGATGCTTTGGCACAACAACTGTACATAATTTTGTTGTGACTGTGTATAACTTAAATCTATATTTAGTGATTGTGGATGAAATGTCAAAGTGAGGTTGAAAGTTAGTTTGATAAGTAAATCATAGTGTAAATTTTGTATAATAAAATGAATTTGAATTCTTAAAATTTAGGATAGGAATCATAAGAATCTGAAGAATCATCAAAATTAGAAGTAGACTAGTCTGAGTTTGCTAGTGTAGAGTGTAGACTATAAGATATTATTACAGCATAGCTCGAGTTCAATTTCCATTGCTCTTCCCCTATACAGTCTGCTTGGAATGCAAAGAGCTGTACAATTTTAACTTTAGTGATGAATGAAGTTATGAAGACAGGAAAATAGAATTTAAACATCTGAAAATGCAGATACAAATTTAGCCAAATAGAACTTGTCATCGACCACTTCATATAGCAACTTTGATTTCTTGCTTATTTACAGAATCACATTTCCAAAAAATAAAAATCACCTTTGCCTTTCTTGTTATATTCTCTGCAAGAGTACACAACTGGAGCCGTTTGGATATAGTAGATTGATATTGATTGGTGCTCAGGACTGAATACTAACATGAAATTTCCCCTAACCTGTTCTGTTGGGTGTTCTGTTGGGTTCGTGAATAGAGTATGTCCTCTTCATGGCATGTAATAATTTTCGTACTTAAGACAGCATGGTGTGCTTACTTGTTACTTGTGTATTGTAGATGGCATGCAGTTGCTTCGTGGCATGGGACGCTCAGGATGAAACTTGTGGAATATGTAGGATGGTTTTTGATGGTTGTTGTCCTGATTGCAAACTCCCTGGTGATGATTGTCCACTAAGTAATCCTGTTTATCTCTACTCAATACTTTCCTCAGTCATTTAAGCTGCTGAATTACCATTCTCGTGTAAACATGGTATATCTGCATATCTAGCGTGTTACCCAATTCTAATTTTGTACATAGATAAAAGGTTCTGTTTTTGTAGATTGCATATTTGTAGTGCCTTATTTGTCTGTACATTATCAGAAGCCCTACTGGATGACATAATTAGTTATAGTTCATTTGATTTGGTGTAAGACTTTGGAGGCTATATAGTAAAGGCAAATGAATTTTACCTGTGGATGAGCTGTATAAGATGTTGTCTTCCTTGTATTCATTTCACTGTCAAGCTCGGATTTGGTGTAAGACTTTGGAGGTTAGTAATTGTTAGGATTTGTGTTTCTCTTTGTGATGACTTAGTTCCCAAGGTCTTTTATTTGTGTTGGCACATTTTATGTATTCTAACCTATACCTGTTGTGTGGTACTAGATTTTGAAGGTCACTAAGAGAGACAGAGATTTTTTGAAAGCGATGTCCTAGAGTTAGAAGAAATGGAGTTACAACATTGGAATAAAGGTCTGAATCTCGGCAGAAGCATATCATGTGAATTCCTCCCATCTCCCTAAAACTTGAAGGGTACATGATACCTAATTGGTGGGAGGAAACAAATATTTGTAGATTAGTCGAGTTGCACGCAAGTCGACTCGAACACCATATTTTTTTTCTCTTCACATGTCATGATCTTTCTGATTGCTTTATCTTCTCTTCTCTTCCCTTCCGTTCCTACGCAAGTTCTTCACAGTAGCTTTAATAAGAATAACACAAAAAATAAACGGAATAACAAAGGATAGAAAAGTGATATATGTCATCTCAGTATCCTCTAAGTGTTATTTCTATATATCTAGACACCAGGTTATAAACACAAGAACAAGTAGAAGCTCTGTCCTGAAGTAATCTCCTCACTGTGGGCAATCTCTTCTAGAGTTTAGGCACTTAATTCGTACTATATATAGACTGCTACTCGACGAGCCGATTAAATTATAAGTTTGATACTTCAAGGGATATTATGAACACTCACATGCTACCACTTAACATTGCAAATATTATCAGTTTACCAATATACTCTCTGCAAATTGTTGGTAGTCCATTTCGTCAGTAGCTATTAATACTGATTCATATATTTTTATTATTCAGATAGTGAAACTACTGCAGTCTGCAGATACAAGTAGGCTTCAGGATTCTTCTGTAATTTTTTTCTTAATTTAAGTGAAAAGTCTATTGGCTTATATCATGAAAGATGGAGATATTACAGCTAGATGGGAAAAACCAGTCCGCTAGATATGTTAGCAGAGCTGTCTTTTTATTAGTTTTATCGATTAAGACCATGAGTGCAATTAGATTTTGACATCCTTGTCTATTTATTTATTTTCTGGAATGAGTCCCCCTACGCTGAGTATGCTCTTCCACTCTGTGCATTTTTATGTATAGTCATTATGAGTACATATTTTAATATGCATGAAAAATATGTCCATTTACAGATGCATGATTTGTCTCTTTTTAATTAGCTACCACAGTACATGTTGTTACATTTTTTTGTTTTATTGAAACATCAAGTTGTTGTAGCCCTTAGCCTCACATTCTCCTCCCTCTTCTCCTGGACATACTATAGCTTTCTCTCAATCTCTAACTTTAAAAGAGGATAAACAAATCATGCTGGCATGTCTAGGTTGAGGATAAGGTAACCAACACATTGCTGTTACTTCAGAAATTTGTAGAGCAGTTTGATTCATGACCCGTAACGATCTCTCGGTTCAACTTAAGTTTTAGTTTTTTTAACCAGCTAGTGAGATCAAATAACATTGATTGTTCCTTTTCGAGGTGGTTAAGAGCAATCATAAAAGTAGTTGTTCATCTATCATTTATCAGTGCAACCGTATAGTTCACATTATAGAAACATTTGATTTTTGCATTATGGTTAGAGTTAACTATCTTTCTGTGGATGGTATCGACATGACCTCTCTGGAGTCTGGCTCCCTTTTTTAAGGCTATTATTAATGCTTCGATAATTTACTTGTATTTGTAGTATGGGGTGCTTGCAACCATGCATTTCATCTTCATTGTATCTTGAAGTGGGTGAATTCTCAATCGGCTCAAGCACATTGCCCTATGTGTCGTCGTGAATGGCAGTTTAAAGAATGAAAAAAAATTATGTGCATCTTTTGCTCATGAATGAAGGAACGAATCATAACTCTGCTTCGTTCCTCTTGGGAAGGGGTAAAAGAGCCTGTTTTTTAATTGTACTTTGTGTTGTGGTGTCTATATGTGTGTGATACTAGGATGTTCTAGCAAGCATAGCTGATAGCTGTGTTGATATGTGCTCATCCCCATATACAATTATTAGTTTAAGGCCAAAAATAGTTAGCGTGTCTGTATCATTGGAAGGTGGTTCAGATGTTGTATGAGCCATCCATCCTGAGTCTTCAATACATCAATGTCCAACCATTGGTTGAGAAGAAAAGGACATACTGGACGCTGGGCTGCCTGTCATTGTTAGTCAGGCTGCCTTTACAACAGTTTCCTCTCCTCCATATCTGCCCACATGAAATTTGAAAACAAGTATTAATGGACTCTTTAACATATTAGTGCCTTTTGACAGTCCTTTGTCCATGTCCCTGAGCTATCAGGCACATATAGGCATGGACCGTGACATAGTTGGCATAGGGACAGCATTTCGTTATCATCTCGGTTGTATTATGTTTGTGAATTGAAAATATCTTGAGGTGGATTCTGGTATTTCCTCTTTCCATGTTATTCCCATTTTAAATCTGTCTGTAACATTCCCTTCATGTTCATTGTGGTTTTGAAAATTTTCCTTGTGATCATGGATATTTCATTTGATTAACCTGTGATTGAGATATTTTAGTGGGGGTGATAGCTTTAAATCTGTCTGACTAGGATTTAGTTTTGTTCCAGTCGATTGCCCCAAACTCCATTATATCATTTTTGATTAGACATAGAATACTGTCCATTATAATAGAGGAAATTACTTGTTTAAGACTCTTATTTGCTTCTATATTTCTTCTGGCCAGTCACCAATTTCCAAATAGTCACCAGTTCTCGAAATTGCGTTTGTATGCTTAAAGATGAAGAAAATACCCCTAAATTAGAGACACTTGCCGACAAACATTAATAAATTTGCCGACTTGGATGCGTAATTTTGAACATAAAGAATTTAATCACAGGGCTTTATTATTACTATCCTATAAAAGCACCACTATTGCCATTTGCTGCTTTGGCCTTTGATGATGATTGTGATTTGTGAGTGCACTTTGTCCCCTTTTTTCTTTTCTTTTGTAAAAAGAGAATATTAGTGACCCTATTACAATATCAAGTTGATAATTATCAGAAGGTTTGTGGATTAAATCGGACACGTCTATTGAAGTAAACTACCTGCCAAAACTACCGAGCGAAGTTATAGACTGATGCCAGTTGTGGCACAAACAACGTAAGCCACATATTTATCATAGTGTTAGACCTTAGGCAATTGAGCTCGACTTGATAACAAGAGTGTTGTCATGAGACAGCAAGAGTGTTGCAAAGATTGGTGCGCGAGCAGCACCAAAGTCAAAAAGGAAAAACGGGCAAGCGATGGCTAAGGCTTTGCACGGATGCGAGGCAGCTTGGCAAGGGCTTGACAATGAGTTGCGGACTAAGGGTGACACTTGATTATGGTAAAGGTATCAAGGCATGAGGCATTGATGCCAAGGCAAGGCAAAAACGGATAGGCAAAGGCAAGCAAATGTGCAACAAGAAGGCAGTGCGCGGGCAGATTTGGCATGTCGTTGAGTTGCGGAAAACGGGCCAAGTTCGTGGGCAATGGCAAGGCAAATTAAGGCACAATGCAGCTGGAATACAATGGCATTGGAGCTGGTCCAAGCCAAGATACGAAATTGGGCAGCAACAATGGAAACCGGCACATGCTGTGCACATGGGCAGCAGTTATGTTTGTCTAAAAAGCTGGCAGGAGTGTTAGCACGTTTTTGGGGCCATGATCCCATTTACTTTAGCATGATTTACATGATCCTAGTAGTTGGGGGTGTCAACTACACTAAAGTAAAGTAGTGGGCTGAGTGGGCAAGTGTTGTGGCCTAAATTAGGGCAACTATTGTAAACATGGGGCTGGTTCATGTATTATAAATGGGCAGCACCCTTTCCTTTTGTGGCTTAAGTGAGAAAAATGTGTGAGAGCACACTTAAAAGAGTGAAAACGTGAAGAGTGCATGTTTTCTGATTTAGGAAGAGTCCTAAGTCTTGTTTTCAAGAGTGGAAATACTAAGGCTAAGAGTAGTCTTGTGAGTGTCAAGAGTGATCTTCATTTTTGTACACGGATGTACTACGTAGAGTTTGAGTTTTCTTTGTATTCTCGAGTTAAATATAAAATTGGGAAAGAGTTCCTGTAAACTTGTGTCTTTTGTTCACGTTTTTATTTTGTCCCTTTACTATATTTTCGTTGCCTAAAATCATTGTCTACTTACTACGTTGAAACGCTGCCTAAATTAATCAAAGTCCAAAGTTGCTGAAATTTTGGCCGAGTGTTGGAGCAGGCTGAAGTCAAGTCGGTGCTTGGCTGCCGCGCGGGCTATTTTTTGTGAGACATAAAACGCGCCCGTGACAACTGATATCAGAGCAGAGCAGGTTCGTGGTGGAGACACGACGTGCAATGGCAGATTTCGTGGTCTTGTTCGAGAACATGGCTGGCGGTAACAATGAACTGCGGAAAAGGCTAACGAAATTTGAAGCATTTGAGGGAAATGTTCCTGAAGGGGAAAAGCTTCAGTCTCTCGTGAATAGACTTGCATTTCTTGAGGCAGAAATGGCAAGGAGTTGAGAGAACGCAGATCTGAAGGCAGAAAGAGAGAGGAGGTCAAGGGGCATTGTTTGTCAACCCCTTGGGACTCATATGTTAAGTTGACCTCGATGAGGACGTCGAGTTTCGAAGAGTGTGGGTGGTTTGTTAGACCTCCGCCAATTGAGCTCAACTTGACAACAAGAGTGTTGTCATGAGGCAGCAAGAGTGTTGCAAAGATTGGTGCGCGAGCAGCACCAAAGTCACAAAGGGAAAACGGGCAAGCGATGGCTAAGGCTTTGAACGAATGCGAGGCAGCTTGGCAAGGGCTTGACAATGAGTTGCAGGCTAAGGGTGACACTTGATTATGGTAAAGGTATCAAGGCATGAGGCATTGATGCCAAGGCAAGGCAAAAATGGATAGGCAAAGGCAAGCAAATGTGCAACGGAAAAGCAGTGCGCGGGTAGATTTGGTATGGCGTTGAGTTGGGGCAAACTGGCCAAGTTCGTGGGCAATGGCAATGCAAATTAAGGCACAATGCAGATGGAATACAATGGCATTGGTGCTGATCCAAGCCAAGGCACGAAATTGGGCAGCAACATTGGAATTGACCAAGTCAATGGCGGTTACCGGCACATGCTGTGCACATGGGCAGCAGTTATGTTTGTCTAAAAAGCTGGCAGGAGTGTTAGCACGTTTTTAGGGCCATTATCCCATTTACTTTAGCATGATTTACATGATCCTAGTAGTTGGGGATGTTAATTACACTAAAGTAAAGTAGTGGGCTAAGTGGGCAAGTGTTGTGGCCTAATTTGGGCAACTATTGTAAACATGGGGCTGGTTCATATATTATAAATGGGCAGCACCCTTTTCTTTTGTGGCTTAAGTGAGAAAAACGTGTGAAAGCACACTTAAAAGAGTGAAAATGTGAAGAGTGCATGTTTTCTCATATAGGAAGAGTCCTAAGTCTTGTTTTCAAGAGTGGAAACACTAAGGCTAAGAGTAGTTTTGTGAGGGTCAAGAGTGATCTTTATTTTTGTACACGGATATACTACGTAGAGTTTGAGTTTTCTTTGTATTCTCGAATTAAATACAAAGTTGGGAAAGAGTTCCTGTAAAATTGTGTCTTTTGTTCACGTTTTTATTCTGTCCTTTCACTATATTTTCGTTGCCTAAAATCATTGTCTACTTACTACGTTGAAACGCCGCCTAAATTAATCGAAGTCCAAAGTTGCTGAAATTTTGGCCGAGTGTTGGAGCAGGCTGAAGTCAAGTCGGTATTTGGCTGCCGCGCGGGCTGTTTTTTGTGAGACATAAAACGCGGCCGCGACAACTGGTATCAGAGCAGAGCAGGTTCGTGGTGGAGACACGACGTGCAGTGGCAGATTTCGTGGTCTTGTTCGAGAACATGGCTGGTGGTAACAATGAACTGCGGGAAAGGCTAACGAAATTTGAAGCATTTGAGGGAAATGTTCCTGAAGGGGAAGAGCTTCAGTCTCTCGTGAATAGACTTGCATTTCTTGAGGTAGAAATGGCAAGGAGTCGAGAGAACGCAGATCTAAAGGCACAAAGAGAGAGGAGGTCAAGGGGCATTGCTTGTCAACCCCTTGGGACTCATATGTTGAGTTGACCTCGACGAGGACGTCGAGTTTCAAAGAGTGTGTCCGGTTTGTTAGACCTCCGCCAATTTAGCTCAACTTGAAAATAAGAGTGTTGTCATGAGGCAACAAGAGTGTTGCAAAGATTGGTACGCGAGCAGCACCAAAGTCAAAACGGAAAAACGGGCAAGCGATGGCTAAGGCTTTGAACGGATGCGTGGCAGCTTGGCAAGGGGTTTACAATGAGTTGCGGGCTAAGGGTGACACTTGATTATGGCAAAGGTATCAAGGCATGAGGCATGGATGCCAAGGCAAGCAAATGTGCAATGGGAAGGCAGTGCGCAGGCAGATTTGGCATGGCGTTGAGTTGCGGCAAACGGGCCAAGTTCGTGGGCAATGGCAAGGCAAATTAAGGCATAATGCAGCTGGAATACAATGGCAATGGAGCTGGTCCAAGCCAAGGCACGAAATTGGGCAGCAACACTGGAATTGACCAAGTCAATGGCGGTCACCGGCACATGCTGTGCACATGGGCAGCAGTTATGTTTGTTTATAAAGCTGGCAGGAGTGTTAGCACGTTTATGGGGCCATGATCCCATTTACTTTAGCATGATTTACATATCCTAGTAGTTGGGGGTGTCAACTATACTAAAGTAAAGTAGTGGACTGAGTGGGCAAGTGCTGTGGCCTAAATTTGGGCAACTATTGTAAACATAGGGCTGGTTCATGTATTATAAATGGGCAGCACCCTTTCCTTTTGTGGCTTAAGTGAGAAAAACGTGTGAGAGCACAATTAAAAGAGTGAAAACGTGAAGATTGCATGTTTTCTGATTTAGCAAGAGCCCTAAGTCTTGTTTTCAAGAGTGGAAACACTAAGGCTAAGAGTAGTCTTGTGAGGGTCAAGAGTGATCTTCATTTTTGTACACGGATGTACTACGTATAGTTTGAGTTTTCTTTGTATTCTCGAGTTAAATACAAAGTTGGGAAAGAGTTCCTGTAAACTTGTGTCTTTTGTTCACGTTTTTATTCTGTCCCTTCACTATATTTTCGTTGCCTAAAATCATTGTCTACTTACTACGTTGAAACGCTGCCTAAATTAATCGAAGTCCAAAGTTGCTGAAATTTTGGCCGAGTATTGAAGCAGGCTGAAGTCAAGTCGGTGCTTGGCTACCGCGCAGGCTATTTTTTGTGAGACAAAAAACGCGCCCGTGACACATAGTATAATGTAGTAGTAGCGATTATTTGTATATCCAATTAAAGTACATAATGGAAGTTACATTACAATCCCAAATGTAATGAAGACATTCAAACAGGATAAATATCTTCATCAACAATCTATCCAAATATCTCTATTGAAATACACACGAGAAGACTAACCAAATAAAAACAAAAACAGAGGGAGTAAACTTAGAAGAAACAACATCCAAGAATAAAGAAAGCAGAAGCTAGATACTGCATTAGCGGATATGAAGATATTTACTAATGGCCTTCAAATATCCTGTCAAACAAAGTAAAAAGAAAAGGAATTAGATACTATTCTTCCTAAATACTAGTAGTATATTGTATGAACTTTAGAATATCTTCTTAGCAAATTGATAAAATCTTCAAGCTGTAATTAAGATCTTAGTTGAATAAAGCTTGTACCCTTTTTCACCAGGGGGAATTGGTGGTCATGTAGGGGTTTGGAAGAATAGTATCTAATTCCTTTTCTTTTTACTTTGTTTGACAGGATATTTGAAGGCCATTAGTAAATATCTTCATATCCGCTAATGCAGTATCTAGCTTCTGCTTTCTTTATTCTTGGATGTTGTTTCTTCTAAGTTTACTCCCTCTGTTTTTGTTTTTATTTGGTTAGTCTTCTCGTGTGTATTTCAATAGAGATATTTGGATAGATTGTTGATGAAGATATTTATCCTGTTTGAATGTCTTCATTACATTTGGGATTGTAATGTAACTTCCATTATGTACTTTAATTGGATATACAAATAATCGCTACTACTACATTATACTATGTGTCACGGGCGCGTTTTTTGTCTCACAAAAAATAGCCTGCGCGGTAGCCAAGCACCGACTTGACTTCAGCCTGCTTCAATACTCGGCCAAAATTTCAGCAACTTTGGACTTCGATTAATTTAGGCAGCGTTTCAACGTAGTAAGTAGACAATGATTTTAGGCAACGAAAATATAGTGAAGGGACAGAATAAAAACGTGAACAAAAGACACAAGTTTACAGGAACTCTTTCCCAACTTTGTATNGGGGGGGGGGGGGGGGGGGGGGGGGGTTGTGGAAACTAGAAAGAGATGAAATTTGAGAAAAATTACCATAGGGAAGGAAGATGATAGATCACTTTGTGAGGACATAAATAGCATAGACAATACCAGGTAGCCATCCAAAGAGAGTCAGCAAAAGACAAATCCAGAATTCCGCCTGTTTTCAAAAATATATTAATAACGCTAACAAGGAACTACAAAATTTTCAGACCATAGGAAATCTGCACCTTCTGTATACAATTTTCCTTCTTTTTTTTTTAATGAACAAAACTTGTACTACTACTACTACTATTTTTTTTTACTTATATTTGCATCCTAAACTCACAAAGTTAAATATTTACCTCACCTACCCTGCTACTAGGAGTGTTCATAAAAATTTGAAAAATCGAACAAAACCGAAAATCAAACCAAACCAACCAAAAAAATTGATATTTTTGGTTTGGTTTGGTTTTGGTTTTGAAATTTAAAAATCGATGAAATTTAGTTTGATTTTGGTTTTAATAAATAAAAAACTCTGAACCAAATCGAATATAGGAGTAGATATTTTAAATTTATTATTACACCTATATATATGTATACTTTTATATAAAGTTTCAAATTTTTTATAGTAAATGTTAATCGTTTACGCTTTTAGTACAGTTCTTTACCTTTAAATTCTAGTTTGATTGGTAGTTTTCTTTTGTTAGATGTAAGAATCTATTTCGTGTTAAAAAATAATATATTTTTAATTGAATCCTTACATTATTATCATTATTTGATTCAATTATCATCAGTATATCTTGGTAAATAATATATTTCTCAAAGAGCAATCGATTTGATAGTGTTACGTTGTTACCGAAATAGTATTTGGTAGTGATTTTCTTATATTTAAGAAAAAACCGACAAATAATCGAAAAATCGAAAAATCGACCTAAACTGAATCGAGAAAGAACCGACTTAATTAGTTTGGTTTGATTCTAAAATTTGAAAAACCGACTTACTTGATTTGGTTTGTTTTTAGAAAAAACAGATCCAAACTGAACACCCCTGCCTGCTACCCCTTACCCCCTGCCATCCTTAAACCTAAAAGGGACAAACCAAAAAAAAGGAGAAAAAGATAGTCCCTTGTTTTCTTTCTTTCAATAATTCTATGCCTCTACGAGGGCTGGTAGAGAAGGGGAATGATGCCATGTTTTTACAGGTAATACTCAGAAATTTGTGTCTACAGTTGTAGCAAGTTAACCAGAAGAAAGAGTTTTATTCAGTGGGCTTTTGGATTTGTATTAATTGGACTAGTGAATTTGAATACTGATATATTTCCAAAGGAAAAAAAGCAAAGAACTAGTAGTCCATAAGTTAACAGGAGGAGAAAGAAGGAAGTGAGTACCTGGCAGCCAAACTTGAGGAAAACACCAAGGGGAGGCAATATGATAGCCAACAGAATGTCTATGAATGTTAGTGTGCTTCCTCTCATTTTTTCCTTCTTTCTAAACAACTTCTGAATTCTGATCAAATGCTTAATTAAACACCAGATTTAGGAGTGTCACATTTACTTTAAAAACAGGTGGAAGTGGTTATCCTATATATAGGGTGAGAAGAGTATAGTAATGTGCTTCTCTATTTGTCTCTGAGGGCTAGTTTAGTACTTTCACCCGGAGCCTTCGAATTTCTTAACGCGTTTGCTTCATCAATTGCTTTCCCCGCTTTGCCTTTCTAACTTTGCTAAAAACTTTTATGCTCGAGCGAATAGAATTTTTACAGATGTTCCTCATTTAGTGTGGCCACGTGGCAGGTGAGCTGTTATCATGGGCCCCTTTCTGTGGAGGGGTTTTCCACCCTATGCATTTCATGTCGACCACTGGGATTCTCTGTTTCATCCCTCTTGATAGTGGGAGGCGGATTTAATATTTAAAGTTTATGGGTTCTGAATTTACAAATGAACTCATAGTTGGTTAGTTAATGTATTCGCAATTACGTATTTAATAAATTTTTTAATATAAATACAAGCTCTTCTCAAAAAGTTACTGGATTCGTCCAAACCCGTAGATAATACCCTCCCTCTGCCCATGTTGATAGAAGAGGTAAAAGCGGTTGTTTTCTTTTGTATTTTGGTATTACGGTGTCTATGTGTGTTCTTCCTGAGCCGAGGGTCTATCGGAAACATCTCTACCCTATCGGGGTAGGGATAAGGTCTGCGTACATAATACCCTTCCCACACCCCACTTAATGGGACTTTACTGGGTCATTGTTGTTGTTGTTGTCTATGTGTCTGATACTAGTAGTTTAGAACGTAACAGTAGGTACTAGGTAACTAGGGACGGAGCCAACCATTCGGCTACGATTTCAGCTGAACCCAATGTTGTAGTGCAAATTTTATATTTTTTTAAAAATTAATTGAATATGTACAAATTATTAAATTAGAATTTAATAATTTAAAAAACTATAATTTTGAACCCATAAATATTAAATCTTGGCTCTGCATCTATAGGTAGCATCTCTGTGTCGGTCTTGGAAGCAGATGCAGATATTTTATGAGCCACATGAAATTTGAAAACAAGTACTAATTGACTCTTAACTCATTATAGTGCCTTGTCACTTTCGTTTGGCCATGACCATGATTAGGCAAATGCAGCATGGACCATGTCATGGCTGGCATAAGGACTATTATGTTTGTTGTATGATCTCAATAGTATTATCTTGGCCAAATACATAATTGGGCCCTTAAACTTGACATTTTTTGTTACTTGAGCACTTAAACATAGAGTTGTTCCTATCAGACCCTTCAACTAAACCACATATGTGCCAATTAGACACTTTGTAGACCATCTGAGAAAAATTTTTATAAAAATTATTGGATATGTAATTAGCTGCAGTTGTATATTTGATAACTTTTAAGGCTTTCTTCTTTGCTTATGAAATAGCAGCAGTTGTATATTTGATAGCTTTGCTCTTTTGTTGAAGTACTATTTTTGTTAAAATTTGTTAATGTCAAAATGTAACTTCTATCAACCACTTGTGCGTTCTAGTTTGTAAAGTTTTATTCTAGTAGCTTACGAGTGCCGTAAAGTTTCATAAGCACTCAATTATATCACTACAAAGTTCTTATGAAAATTTTTATGGTATCTCCTATAATCGTACTTTAGTGCCGTAAAGTTTCATAAGCAAAGAAGAAAGTCTTAAAAGCTATCAAATATACAACTGCAGCTAATTACATATCCAATAATTTTTATAAAAGTGTTTTCTCAGGTGGTCTACAAAGTGTCTAATTGGCACATATGTGATTTAATTGAAGGGTCTGATAGGAACAATTCTATGTTTAAGTGCCCAAGTAACAAAAAATATCAAGTTTAAGGGCCCAGTTATGTATTTGGCCTATTATCTTTGTGAATTGAAATTATCTTGACGTGTTTGGGTATATGATTTCTGAATTTTGGTGTTTCTTTCTTCCATTTATTCCTTTGTTAAATCTGTCCGAAACATTCCATTCATCTTCCCTGTGGTTTGAATCTCCCATGGGATCATTACTGTTATTTCATTGATTTGCATTCACGACAATTTTTACTTTTATTTCTGTTTGGCTCAAAAGTTATCAATATACTTTATAAACTTAAAAACAATCGAAAAATAAATAGGGGTAAATCGTAATCAAATATATTATAACCTAGAGACAAAAAGATGAAAATATTGTAGTAGATCTGGTAATAAGAACTTGAGAATGAATGTTCGTTAGATGTAGAGATAGAGAGAGAAATAGGAGAAAGTGAGAGAGTTATATTCTATGATGATAATAGTGATGCCTCTTTACAATGGGAAGGTCTCCTTTATATAGCAGGAGGCCTTCCTCGAAATAATCATAAAAGTACAAATAGTCGACGTCCCCCTAACGAGGACGTTGAGTTTTAGCTGGCATCGCCTTTGTCCTCACGCCCAAGTCGTACCCTTACTTTAGTAGGCGGATGCTCACTGGGCGTACCGTTCGGCGTCGAGACATTGAGGGCCAAATTTGACTCCATACAGTTAGTCCCTCCGCTCGTTGGAGACGTATCCAGTCGACGTCTTTAATGGGCGGAAAAGCAAACCTCGTCTTTAGAAAATGTTGACCTCACTATGGAGGCGCTGACGTGAATGAGGTGAAATGTATGGCATCGCCGAGCTGCTGACGCGTGGCTCCCTTTTCGAAATGACGTCGTCGCCCGCATGCGTCATAATTATACTTACTCCCGAGGCGGTTCAGAGGATGATGTGATGTTCTAGTTTCCAGCGCTCGTTTTGAATCATGCCTCTTCGATTTCTGTGCATCCTAACCCTATAAATAGAGGGAAGGTTCAATCCATTTCATCTTTCGAACCTTTGGAAAACCTTTTCTGGCTTCCTGTTTTACCTTTCTTTCTAGCAACCACTATTTCGTGCGAGACTCTCCCATTTCTTTGAAACCACTCCTTCTGTCGTTAATGCTTCGTTTCTTACATAGGATAACATGACAAAACGTGGCCAGAGTAGTAAAAAGACCAAAGATAATGCCCCATCTAGGGTTCCGCCCTCTTCCGGTAGCGAAGAGGAAAAGGCAGTGAAGGCCCTTGTTCCTCTTAGTGTAGACAACGTCCTCCCAAAGGAGATGCATATTTGCAGGGATTTTCCAACTAAAAGCCCAGCCCTTCCCTGGGAGCACAGTGATTTATTACAATCCACTTAGATGATCTTCAAGAGATGCACCACATTCCGGACCACGTGGAAATGGTTCCGGCTGGGACGGACTATGCCAATGTGCATTGGCCTGGGTACTGCACATTCTACGAGTACCCGTTTTTGATCGGTTATAGTCTTCCAATCTACCCCCTAACAGAGGAGCTTTGCCATTTTTTTAACGTGTGTCCGGCTCAGCTTACTCTTTACACCTTGAAGGTGTGCCGAATTATGACCACATATGCGGTCAGTGCCGAGTGCAGCGTCTCGGTTTACTACCTCTTACAGTTGTTCAGCCCTGGTTACCTGAGGGGTACCATGCTGTAGCTGAAAAGTCGTGGCACGAGGGGCTTGGTTGTTAAAGCCGACGACAAGACCAACCGCCACTTTTGGCGTAAATACTTCTACATCAGGACAGAGCACCTGGTGTCGAATCCCGAAGGGTTCCCAGAAATATGGAATCCAGAACGTAAGTACCTTTATTTGTAGAATTCATGACTGCTTGCGACCTTGACCATACGACCACTGTGATTTTTTTGCTTTCTTCCTTCCCCTTTTTTTGTAGCGAGGGCTTCTTCACCCCAGCTCATTGAAAATATTAAATCGTGGGTGGAAAGAATGATTCCTTATGCGGAGGAATGTTGTACCTGGGCTGCGTTTCGTGAACGATACGGCCCGTCAGGTAATTCTTTGGCTAAGGTTTGGAGGTTCCCTTAGGTTTTGTTACCTGACTTATTCGTGTTGGCAGGTCGGAGCGCCCCTAAGAAGAAGAAGAACGTCGTTACTTCGCCTAGGGTGGGGACTGACTCTGAGGGTGGAGACATACCCTGTAGCTCTCTCAATGATGGCGCTCCCGGGGTTCCTCAGCATGAGGTTGTGCCCGTGGCGGTGTCCACAAGCGAAGCGACTCCTTCAATGCCATCCCCACGGCCTTTGGAGGAGGCTTCTGAGGGGTGAGGAGCCGTCGGAGAGGAAAGGACACCGGTTGATAACTGGCAAAGGGATAGCCACCGAGGACGAGAGGGAGAGTGAGCACCGTCAGGGGTCGAGGCCAGTTTTTGTGGCCGATGCCATCCGTTCCGGGAGGTCAGCTCCCCAAGGGAGGGCAGTTTTCGATGCCAGCCCAGCCCAGCCCACATTCTGGAGAGTGGCTCGTCGGCTGCTGTTGGAGAAGGGGGTGATGGTTCCGAGAGGGTGGATCCTGAGGCCGCCCATGCAGGTGCAGATATGTTAACGAGGGGTTCGGCCCGCGTGGGGATGACGGCAGGTAGATCCAACCGCCGAATCCTGATCCTAGTAGGGTATAACCTGTTGCAACACAGCGAGCAGGCCGCCACGGATATGAACCTATTATGTGCGGCCGTTAAGCGTGAAGTGCTAAAAGGTGTTAGTGACGGGGAGCTATCCCGGAGGGTCGCTGGCACGACCTTGCAGGTGGTTTTTGATTTTCTTCGTGTGCCATAAAGTTAACTTTGATACATACTGACTTGCATTTCCCCTTTTTCCTTTTTTTTAGACTCTCATCTTGGAGGTAGAGAGGAGGCGGTGAGCGCAAAGGAAGGCAGCCACTTTTAATAAGGTGGTAAAGAAATATCAGCGGTGTCGTGCCAAGCATCAGGAGCTGGTGGACCTACTCAAGCAGGACCCGGAATTTTGGTTTTTCTGTGAGGGCCTGGAGCAGTCGGAGGCCAAGCTGAAACGGAGGGTGGTTGAGCTGGAGCAAGTTGATGAGCAGCTGATGGCCGCTTTGGCTTGGAATATTAAGCTGGAGACTCTCCTCCAGTCGAAGGAAGAGGAACTAGAGGTCGGCCGTGGAGTAGGGGCGGAAGCCGCTGATTTGCGAGCCAAGGTCGCTGTCTTGACTGCCGAGCTTGATACCAAGGCGGCTGAGATTGAAGCCCTTAAGCAGACTGTTGTGCCAAGGTCTAATGAGGATGCGCATCGTGAGGCGCATGAGATATGGGTGTATGTTGAGGCCAAGCTAGTCGTGCTCGAGGAATTCTTAGCCGCGGATCGAGCTACTGAGGCGGAGGTTCAGGAGCAACGCCGCATAGCTCGCGTCGCCCGCGAAGCCTGCGGGTATAGTTCCGACTCCCCCAGACCAGGCGGGCTATAATTCTGAAGACGTTAATTGTCTAGGGTTCGAGTCTTGGATCTCTGCCACTTATCATCCCGGGGGCGATAGTAGAGATGGCGGCCCGGCGGGGGACGGTGAGCTAAATGGCGAAGCCCCTTAGGACTTGTATACATTTTGTTTTGTTGTATTTGGAAGTGTAAATGGGTCCTTTTGTACATGCATTTTTGGATGATAATGGAAGTTATACTTTTGCTGTTATTCTCTTCCTTTTGTATCTTTTATTTTTCGGTATCTCGTCTCCACAGAGCGGATGCTCTCTTACTTGTAGGATTCTTAGTGTGCTTCCCAAACGTTGTTTGTGTTATTCGCCGATAGGAGGCGGCTTCGATGCTAAATAGTGGTGGATTTAGCTAATAATGGCATCGCTTCATCTGTTATTTATGTGCCTTGTGCCGTAGTCGAACAGGGTTGGCGACTGTTGGCGACTGTTGGCGATGATGGCCTTAGCCGCAATATTGTAGATGGCCTTTTCCATGTACGTAACTTCGACTGTCTTCGAATTACTCATTTGTCATAGTCGAGCTGGGTCGACTTATTAAAGACGATGGCCTTAGCCATTTACACGTTGGGGATGGCCATAGCCATGTACGTAACTTCGACTAAAGTCGAATTACTCGTTTGTCGTAGTTGAGTTGGGTCGACTTATTGAAGACGATTGCCTTAGCCATTTACACATTGGGGATAGCCGTAGCCATGTACGTAACTTCAACTGTCATCGAATTACTCATTTATCGTAGTCAAGCTGGGTCGACTTATTGACGACGATGGCCTTAGCCATTTATACGTTGGAGATGGCCGTAGCCATGTACTTAAACTC
This sequence comes from Nicotiana glauca, assembly GCA_026770625.1. Taxonomy (NCBI): domain Eukaryota; kingdom Viridiplantae; phylum Streptophyta; class Magnoliopsida; order Solanales; family Solanaceae; genus Nicotiana; species Nicotiana glauca. The sequence continues at coordinate 49,087 of MU717384.1, read as the reverse complement.
GACTGTCGTCGAATTACTCGTTTGTCGTAGTCGAGCTGGGTCGACTTATTGACGACAATTGCCTTAGCCATTTATACGTTGGAGATGGTCGTATCCATGTACGTAACTTGGATCGTCGTCGAATTACTCGTTTGTCGTAGTCGAGCTGGGTCGACTTATTGACGATGATGGCCTTAGCGATATTACTGTTGATGGCCATAGCCATGTACGTAACTTTGATCGTCATCGAATTACTCTTTTGTCGTAGTCGAGCTGGGTCGACTTATTGACGACGATGGCCTTAGCGATAATATTGTCGATGGCCTTAGCCATGTACGTAACTTCGATCGTCGTCGAATTACTCGTTTGTCGTAGTCGAGCTGGGTCGACTAATTGACGACAATGTCCTTAGCCATTTACACGTTGGGTATGGCCATAGCCATGTACGTAACTTCGACTGTCGTCGAATTACTCGTTTGTCGTAGTCGAGCTGGGTCGACTAATTGACGACAATGTCCTTAGCCATTTACACGTTGGGTATGGCCATAGCCATGTACGTAACTTCGACTGTCGTCGAATTACTCGTTTGTCGTAGTCGAGCTGGGTCAACTTATTGATGACGATGGCCTTAGCCATTTATATGTTGGATATGGCTGTAGCCATGTACGTAACTTCGATCATCGTCGAATTACTCGTTTGTCGTAGTCGAGCTGGGTCGACTTATTGACGATGATGGCCTTAGCCATTTATATGTTGGAGATGGCCGTAGCCATGTACGTAACCTCGACTGTCTTCGAATTACTCGTTTGTCGTAGTCGAGCTGGGTCGACTTATTGACAATGATGGCTTTAGCCATTTATACGTTGGAGATGGCCGTAGCCATGTACGTAACTTCGACTGTCATCGAATTACTCGTTTGTCGTAGTCGAGTTGGGTCGACTTATTAACGACGATGGCCTTAGCCATTTGCACGTTGGAGATGGCCGTAGACGTTCATACATTGGAGATGGCATTAGTCGTTCATACATTGGAGATGGCCTTAGTCGTTCATACATTGGAGAGGGCCTTAGCCGTTCATACATTGGAGATGGCCTTAGCCGTTCATACATTGGAGATGGCCTTAGCCGTTCATACATTGGACATGGCCTTAGCCGTTCATACATTGGAGATGGCCTAGTCCAGTCCCTCTATCATGTCAGCCAGGGGAGCGCATGGAGTGGCTGGTATGATAAACTCATTTCGCAAATATCTTCAGGTGTCCCCTCTACTGCCTCGTTAAAAACCTCCCCGAGAAAACCCAATTTGGACAAAACTCGGGTAAGGGAAAAAGAGTGCGACTCGGGAGACGCCTTTTAGAAATGGAAATACTTGAGGTGGGCGACGTTCCAATTATTGTGGAGAGTTCTTCCTTCCATTGTTTCTAATTGGAATGCTTCTTTACCTGCTGGTGCTGTGATTTTGTAGGGTCCGTCCCAGTTGGTGCCCAGTTTTCCTTCGCTTGGTTCTTTTGATGCCAATGTTTTGGCTTTGAGGACATAGTCTCCCACTTTGAGTGGTCTTACTTTGGCTCTTTTGTTGTAGTATCTTTTGACTTGTTATTTCTGAGCCACCATTCTTTAGTGGGCCATTTATCTTCTTTCCTCGGCCTCGTCGAGGTCTTGACGCCTATTTACGTCGTTCTCTGTTCCGCTGGTATGTGAATACCTCAAGCTTGGTTCGCCGACTTCGACTGGTATGACTGCGTCGGTTTTGCAGACCAATGAATATGACGTTTCCCCTATGCAGGATTTTGGTGTGGTCTGGTGCGCCCACAATACTTCCGGTAGTGGCTCGGGCCATAGCCCTTTGGCTTTCTCGAGTTTCTTTTTCAGTATGCTCAGTATTGTTTTGTTGGAAGACTCTGCTTGGCCGTTGGCGGCGGGGTGGTATGGCGTGGAGAGTATTCGCTCAATGTGCCATTTGTCGAAGAATTCTGTCATCTTCTGACCGACGAATTGTCGTCCCTTATCGCAGCTGATTTCTTTGGGGATGTCGAAACAGCAGATGATATTCTTCCATATGAAGGCAATGACTTCATGTTCGCGTATCTGGGTGTACACACCTGCTTCCACCCACTTGGAGAAGTAGTCAGTTAAAACTAATAGAAATCGTACCTTTCCTCGCCCTGCGGGCAGGGGACCGACTATATTTATTTCCCATTTGATGAAAGGCCATGGGGAAGTGACTGAGTGGAGGGGCTCTCCCGGTTGGTGTATTGTGGGAGCATACTTTTGACATTGTTCGCATCGGCGAACGTATTCCGCTGCCTCTTTCTTCATGGTGGGCCAATAATAACCGGCTCGTATTATGCAGCGTACGAGGGTGCGGTTGCCTATATGGGCGCCGCAGTGACCCTCGTGTACCTCTTCGAGTACTGATCTCGTTTGGTGCGGCCCTAGGCACTTGGCTAGGGGTCCGCCAAACATCCTTTTATAGAGCTCGTCGTTTATCAGGCAATACCTGGCGGCCTGTACGTGGAGCTTCTTTGCTTCTTTTTTGTCGAGTGGGAGTGTACCATCCTGCATATAGGATACAAATTGGTTGCGCCAGTCCCAAGTCAAATTTAAAGAAAGTACCTCAGTGTGATCAATGGCTGAATGGAGGAGGGTGACCACGCTTTCTCTGTCGAAGTTTTTAGTGACTGCGGCCAACTTTGCCAAGCCAACTGCTTCGACGTATCGTGCCCTCGAAATTTACTCGAAGCGGCACTCGTCGAACTCAGTCATTAATCTGTGGATCTTTGACTGATATTTTTGCAATCTCTGCTCCTTGATTTAGTAAGTTCCAGTGACCTGGTTCACAACGAGTTGGGAGTCGCAGTGGAGAACGAGTCGTCGAGCCCCGTATTTGATGGCTAGTTTCATACCTGCAATAACGGCCTCGTACTCGGCCTCGTTGTTTGTCATTTGGTGGCACCGCACGGACTGGCGAATTATTTCGCCCGTTGGGACCTCAAGAACGAGTCCCAGTCCTGATCCCGAGGGATTAGCGATGCCATCAGTGTACAGAGTCCATAAGTCGGTGTTGGAGGGGGTACGACGTGCCTCCAGTTCCGCCTCTGGCAGTATTTCTACACTGAAATCGGCTATAAAGTCGGCAAGTACTTGCGACTTAATGGCGGTTCTCGGGTGATATGAGATGTCGTGCTCGCTGAGCTCTATAGCCCATTTGGCGCGCCTGCTTGATAATTCAGGTTTATGTAGGACGCTTCTCAAGGGGAAGGTCATTACTATTTTTATGGGGTGGCTTTGAAAATAGGGTCGGACCTTTCGTGAAGCTAAGACCAATGCCAGGGCTAGTTTCTCAAAGTCTCTTCAGGTAGATTTATGACTTTTGTTTAGCAAGTTTTACTGACTTGTCTATCTTCATGGCGGCAGGACGAGGTGCTTCTAGGAAAAGGGCGGCAGTCCCTACTTCCATGCGGTCCAACTCTACCTCGGATACTCGCGATATATTATGCGAGTCTGTTCGAGGAGGCCTCCCCATAGTTCTTTTGCAGGTAGTCGCGCCTACGACAACGGTTGTGAGGGGGTCGACGTCGTCGGTACCAGCTCCGCGACCCGTGGACGAGTCTCCTGAGGGCGAAGAATCGCTGGAGAGAAAAAGGAGGCGACTTGAAACGGGCAAGGGGGTGGCTACAGAAGCTGAAGGAAGTGGGACGTCCCGATCGACGCCCAGACCTGTGTTTATGGACGACGCTGTGAGCACGTGATTTTTGCCCTATGAGAATTACTCCCAAAAATTCAAAATAAAATAATTTTTGTGCTGTTTGCAATTTTGTGGATTTTTGTGGTATTTTTTTTTATTGTTTGCATTTGTCTGTGCATGTTTATTTGTTAAATTAATAAAAAATATAAAAAATATGTTGCATTTGCATTTAGGATTTAATTTTACAGTCAGGATTAATTAAGTAAGCTGTTTTACAAAAATGAGAAAAATCATAAAAACTAATGTACTTCTCATTTTAGTGTTTAATGCCAAAATTGTGTGATTTTCTGTTTAATTAGGTATTTAATTATTTGTGATAATAACTACTTAGATTTAATTAATATTTTTAGGATAATTTGGTCAAGGTTACATTTAGGTTTGTATTTTATTTTTATTAGAAAGAAATTTAAAAGAAAAAAGAGAAATCAAATCGGGCCAAATTATGAATTAATTCCCCAGCCCAAACGTCCAAACACCCTAGTCCAAGCCCAAAAGCAGCCCCAAATCTGGTCTATCACCAGCTTAACCAAACGACGTTGTTTCGATGCCAGCTAATCTCAACCGTACATCAATCCCCATCCAATGGTCCAGAACCTACCTCCAATACCCATACCCGACCCGGACCCGTTTTCCCTGAACCGATCCAGTCTCTCACTCACCCAAACGACACCGTTTTGGATTTATTCCCTCCCCCAGTATATAACCCTCAAACCACACCTGGTCCCCTTAGAACCACCCCCCCCGCCTCATCCGTCGTCTCCCTCATCCAAACCCTAGCGACCCACCGCCTTAAAACACCACCGCCCTGAGCTGGCGGCGCCGGTTTCGATGACCCCCAATTTCACACCCCGGTTTTAGCTCAACCTCCTCATCCCAAATCCTTTGTTCGTTTCCCTCGAATCTTGCCCAAGCTGCTCGAATCTTAAATCAAAGAAGGCCGGTCGAACCTTAACCCTCCCAAATACCCCCAAATCGATACCATACAATCACCGGACTATCCTCACCCCAAATCCCTTACCAGCTTCCTCTGAATCCCCCTCAAAGGGCTCGAATATCAAATCTAGGGTTCGAACCCTAGAAAGCCCACACAAACTTCAATTTTTCCCGGCAATAGGCTAAAGAGATAGAGTCGATTAGGTCTCAAAATAACGATACTCGCTTGTTCATGATAGTGAACGAGCGAGTGACATTATTTGGAGATCAAATCGGAAAACTCAAGTCGGTAGTTCGAGTTTTGTCAGGCAAGTTTCCTTTTAGATTTCTTTAATTTGGTCATTTCTTCTTCTTCTTTTCCTTCTTTTATTTTTATTCTCTGAGACAATAGTCATAATTAATATTAGGTTTGCTGTGAAACTGTTAACTATTTGATTATTTGTTATTTAGTCTTGCAAACAATTTTGATTTTTTTCAAAAAAAAAAACATTTAAACGTTGCTTGAGTTGTTTTGGAGAAGGCACACTGAAATTGTTTGAATTAGGATTTTTGTGGTGTCTGTATGTTTGTTGAATGGCCCTGAATAATGTGATGGTACTTAATAGCTCATCTTAAGGGATTTTAATAATGGGGAAGGGATAATTAACAGGATTTGGTCAAATTTAGTAACACGGGATTTAAAGGTTTTTTGAGAATGAGAGTTTATTAAATGGTTTAAGGTAAATGGTATGCCAATACTGAATGTCAGTACACTACTGAAGTAATGGGTTAAATTATTAAAAATGGATCAGTAATAGTACTGACACCCTGTTAAGTACCTTTAGAGGTAGAAAAATCAGAAGCAGCATGGGTTAATGATAAAAGGTTTAGAGAATAACATGGGGGAAAGATTTATTAATTGAAAAAGTGGAAATGCACGCGTCTAGTGCTCTGAAGAGCTGAACAGGGTTCAGGTTTGAGTATAAATACAGAGGTATAGAGGCGGATAGGGGGAGGGGAAAAAATCTGAAAGAAAAAAATTCTGCAAAGCTGAGAGTTTAACACACAGAAGATACATTCTAATATACAATCACACAAAGAGAAATACACAGACATTGATAAACTTAAAAAAAAATCAGTAGTTGGTATTCTGAAATACAGTTGAGATTCCTGAAAGTACTATTCTATTAGAATTGCAATCTCAAAGTGTTTTCTTTGAATCCTTACTATTCCATTTGGGTCTTTGAGATAAGTTGAATTTGGGATTTTGAAATTAGTGGGATTCTGCTGGGGTTCAAGTTATTTTAAGGATTGGTTTGCTGAAGCTGTGTATCTGTTGTTACTCTGCTGACCTTTTGCATTTCCTTTTTCGTCTCAATTTCCAGGTATACACTCATGAAACTCATACAATGTGACACCTGATTGAAGATTGAGGAATGAAAGTTTAAAATTCTAAGTGATCTGCTAATGTATCATTAATTTGTAGCTGTATTTCTTCTATTGTCTTGTATTTTGCTATTTTGAATGACATATGTCTGATTAAGGTGTGAATTAATAGGACTTAGTAAAAATGATCCCGAAAGTGCTAGGACCTAGGTTTAAATGTGAAATTTCTTAGATCTCATTTCTACTTGTATGAATTAGTTAACAATGGACTGTACTGAAGATGTTGGTTTATTTATTTCTAGGGAATCAGTTTAGACGTGAAATAGTATGTGGTGTTTAGATCTTTGTGATTATCTTAATAGCTGAATAGAATTCACACCAGTATAGCATATTTTGAATAGGATGTTGGGGCTAAAGGACTCAATTAATTCATGCTTGCCTATGTTTGTTTCAATCTACGTCTGAATTTAGCATATGCTGGGGTATTCATCAGTGATTCAGTTGAAATAGCAAAATGATAGTATGGCACAATATCTTCATTGTGAACATGTTTTGACATTATAACATGTTTTGCTCATGATTAGGGATAATTAATTCTAGCTTAGTTTTCTTTATGGAAGTATTTTTAAGGCATTAGGACTATAATTATTTGTGTATGTTGAACCAAAGTTGTGCCAAGCGTGTGGCCCAACACTTTTAGATTGCAGTATTATATTGTGACATCAGACTTTTGGGCTTTGGGTGAGCCCATTTCCTTTTGGAGAGCTTGTCTCATGACTTGGGTTATTGTGGACTCTGGATCATAAAGTCCCTTTGGGTTGTAATTTCCAGTCTCATCAACTGGGCCAGACATTTAGTGGTATTGAATGAGACCGCTCGTCACGCTGCTGGACCTACGTAGGGCCCAAATCTGGGCAATTTTCCTTTTAAAATCAGTAATTCGCTTGGGGATTGAATCGGGCAAATAGTGGAGTGTTTATTAAATCAATATTGGATTTGTTTAATATTGGAAGAACTTTTACCTTTTTAATCAACTGGGCCTAGGATTGAAACGATGGTTGGACTCATTAGCAAATAAAATACAATAGAGAAAAAGAGCTTAACTTTTGGAATTACTACCTTCTTTAGTTTAAACTCCAATAAAATCCCTTGGTAATTTTTATGTTATCCTTTCTTCGCTAAGCTTATTTCAATAGCCGGGGTGTGCCACACCAAATGCAAAAATGATAATTTCATGGCCTTCGTTTAAATTAATTTGGTATTGAACCTTAGAATTCGAAGCGTGCCATTTAGCAAATTCCATGGCCCTCGCAAAGTGCAAATGCGTAGTTGTTTTAGGCGCTTCATTTAATAATTTTACCTTCTTAAGCTCGGGTGCACCTTTATGTGACCCAAATCCAAATCCCAACGATGTTTGAAACATGTCAAAAACCACGGGTGCATTTATATGATGTGGTTCGAGACGTGTTTTAATGATGTTGCAATTCTCTTTTAAATGTAATAACGAAGCGGTTAAAGAAGCTAAAATTTGTATATAGTTTCATAATTGTTTAAAATCAGATAATTTAAGCCGAATATGACAGTTGAGTGACCGTGCTAAAACCACGGATCCCGAGAATGCCTAACACCTTCTCCCGGGTTAACAGAATTCCTTACTCGGATTTCTGATTCGTGGACTGTTAAACAAACTCATTATTTTTCTTGATTCAGGATTCAACCGGTGACTTGGGACACCATTAATCTCCCAAGTGGCGACTCTGAATCTCTTAATAAATTAATCCCGTTCCTATTGTCCTTTAATTGGAAAAAACTCCCTTATACCATCCCGGAGGTATAGGTAAAAACGAGGTGTGACAGCTCTGGCGACTCTGCTGGGGAATTAGCCCAAAACCACTGGTTCAGGGTTCAAGAATTCGAGCTTGGAATAATTGTTGTATTTGGCTTATTGATTATCTGATTCTTACTATATGTTTTGGCTTAAATGTGCTAAATGTTGCTCTTTACCGCTTTGATAATATTTGAATTGTGTATATAAATTGTCTTCTCATGCACCCCCTCTTAGTCTTCTTGAAATCAAAATTGGGCATTTGCTTGACATAGCCCGCTTTCTTTGAGATAGCCGAGGTGCTTGGCACCTGGTGAAGAATTTTAGTCACACATGTTTTAGGCGGGGAGCACCACCAATTAAGTCGGAAAGCAATACTACCTGTACACTGACCCTCCTCGGCTTGAGTTGTCCGCTCGAGTAAGCCAGTCTAGATACTTTCTCCAATATGATTTGAACCTAGATGAACAAACCTCATGATGGATATCCCTAGTAGGTTCGCTTTATTTGCATCATGTGCATTCGACCTTGGAGACTCAACACAGGGGTTGAGTCTGTCTAGGACAGGTGCACCAAAATGAAAAAGACCATCTTGATGCATCTTACTTGCTACTTGTGCATTCATTTGCTTCAGGATTGCATGTTGACCGGTTTTTTAGTAATGAGAGGACAATTAAAAGAAAAAATGAAAAAAAAGAGAAAATTTTTGAAGAAAAAAAAAGTTTGGAAAAATAAAAAGAAAAAGGACAAAAAATGAATAATTATTCTTTTAAGGAAAATCAGGATTTGAAAAGGATAGCAAAGCTCAGCCAAAATTTTCTGTTTTCTTTTTTGAAAATAGTTGATTTTATTTCCGTCAAGTCCGGCTGAACTACGTAAGTTTGATTCTCACCGGATGTGGGATACGTAGGCAACCCATATCGGGTTCAATTATTTTGAAAAAAATAATAATTTAGGGGGTAAATAAATGTCGTTGTTTTTGACGTGAGTGAAGGTAATGCCATTCTTGGATAAAATAGCCAAATGCCTACAAAAGGGCACCGGAGGGCTGTTTTGCAAGAACAACTACCTATAGTCATTTCTTAAAAAACATTTTTCCGGTTAGCAAATACAGCCTTTAAATCTTCTTGAAGTGTTGAAAGGCCATGTTGACGAAACCAGATATTTTTATAAAATGGCGAGAAACAATGATGATTTTCTCTTTATATAAAATAAAAAAAATAAAAAAGAGAAAAAGAAACAATGGTCATAGTTTGTATATGTTTTAGGAGAGTCTTAACCCCTTTTTTTATAATTATTTTATCTAGGATGACCATGAGTTCTCCACAAAGAATTGGCCAGAAAAGGGCAAGGGACGAAACACCTCTTATGTTCATGATCCGAGATAAGACCCCGAGCAGTCTCTGTAATTGGTGGGCTAGTTTTGTTACCTGGGAACGAAATCAAGTATTTAAACACCTCAAGTTCCTCACAAACATCATGGGAATTGAACCTAACATAGATTTAATTGAGACTCTAGTGGGTTTTTAGGACCCAACAAACAATGTCTTCAGGTTCAAAGGTTGTGAAATGACGCCCACATTGGAAGAATTAGGTGGGTTCACAGGATTGGGGAGAGACCGTCACGGGAAAAATCCTGCTGCTCCAAGAAAAGTTGGTGTGAACAACTTTTTAAAGAAATTATGCCTTCGTCGCATTCCAATGGGTTGCTTAAATGAAAGCTGGGTTTCACTAGAATATCTCTATGACAGGTTTGGGGACGAGAAAGGGTTTGAGAAATTCTCGGGCGTAGAATTCGTCAACCAATTGAGTCACGACGCTTGGAGGGAATTGAGAATCTTCGCATTCATGATATCATTTCTAGGGACCACGGTCTTTCCAAAGCGTGATGGGCGCATCAGAATTCGATTATCAGTGGTAGTCTCGTATTTACAAAGTAGCGAGGAATATACCATTCTTCCAATAATTCTAGGAGACATTTTTCGAGCCCTGACCCGATGCCAAGAAGGTGGAGATTACTTCGAAGGATGCAACATTCTGTTGCAGATGTGGTTTATAGAGCACCTTTATCATCATCAAATAGTGATAAATTTCAACGAAAACTGGTTGAATTACATTCGTTGTCATCCAGGTAGGGCCGCAAATTGTAATCTTCCAAATGGGATGAGGGCATGGCAGGAATTACTTGGTTCATTGGATGCGGATATACTCACTTGGAATTATTATTGGTTCCCTTCCGATAGGATCATGCGCATGTCGACATATCACCCATTTTTCATACTCATTGGTTTCAGAGGTTTCCAACCCTACGCACCCCTACGCATCATGTGTCAGCTAGGGAGAGAACAAAAGAGGCCCCCGATCGAGGACATGCGTCCGTTCGTATGGGAATTCACAGGAGAGGAATCCCCAAGGGAATCTTGTGCACAAAAGGACTGGTTTAGTGGTCGATTTTATGACGTAGACGAAATGGTAGCAGACCGCGAACGTGGGGATGTAAGCCTCGTATACCCTTGAGTGGTTTCACAACCAGACTAGTCCCAAGCAAAGACCCGAAAGATCGATAAGGCACGCAATTGATTGGGAGAAGAAGATAGAATACAGAGTTAGAAATTCTAAAAGGGAAGTGGCACGAGCGTTCCAATCTCGTATTGACACTTTACAAGAAGATAAGGGAATACTGGAAGCAGCCATGGACATACAACATGCCGATTTTGAGCAGGAAAGGGCTCAATGGGCACGAGAGAAGTAAGCACTCAAAGCCCAAATTCAAAATATGAAGACAACTGCAGAAAAGAGCCAGGCTGATGAAAAACTCAAAGGCAGTTTGAAAAAGAAATCCCTCGAATGTCAAGAGGACTTGGGAAAATCTGAAGCTGCTCTGACAAGGATCCGGGAGAGATGGGCAAGGGTGCAAAAGAGCAGGCAAAGCATATGCAGCAGATGAAGAGGGATTACGAGGGGACCATCACCATCCTGAGAGAAAGAATAGTCACTCTCGAAGATAAGGTAGTTAGGCAAGTTAGAGATTTCATAGCGGATAGGAAACACTACTATGACCTGATGGCGCAAATGGAGGAACAAATGCATAAGTTCCAAGATCAACTCTTTCACAACTCTCGAGTGCTGGAAATACGGGATCAACAGATAGGGCGGTTGCTACAGGAAAAGAGCAGGATTAAAGAATGGGTCAGAAACATCGCACGTTACATTACTGCAAAAAGCCGAGTGTGTGAGAGCATGACCCGTACCACCTTTTTTTGCGGCAGTAATAACATTTGTCAAGCAAATAATGAACGATCTGATGAGTCTTCAAAGGGATCTTACACCAAGGCCCGCGGCAAGGCCGAATGATGCCTCGCGGCCCCCAGGGAATTTTGGGGCATTGATGTATTCTTGATCCTTGTTTCGAGTCTGTATCTTTCTTGTTATAGTTTGTAAGTCCGTCAGTCAGTCCTTTCCAATTTGATTTGTCGTCTTTTTTAAAATTTTTAACTCTTTTCAAGTGTTATAATAAGAGCAGTTGTTTTGTGAAAAATATTTTGTTGCGTATTTTTACATAAGCCAGAACTACACACGGTCTGATTCATGTGGGGACATGATACGTAGGCAATCCATATAAGATTCGACCACCACTAAAAGAAGGAAAAGAAAAAAAGGGAGAAATGAGAAAATAAATAAAATAAAGGAAAGTTTAAGAGGTGTTGAAAGAAGGGACACAATTATAAAAGGCCGGAATAATGCACGCAACTGAAGCAAATGCATGGTAGAAATGGTTAATTGCCTAGGTGCATTGCATCCCAATGTGCGATTGCATATTTGTTAAACTCTAAAAACTGACAAGTTTGTTGTCTCCCGGAGATTTCAAGAAATTAGTTTATCTAGAAGATACTGGCACATTACCATTACCAAACTAGATCAAAAGGACAAATACCAGAAGTCATGTCTATCCCAGATGTCGACACAAGTGTTGAGGTAGACGAGTTGGACGTCAGTAAGATAAAAGAGGAGATGCTCAAACTTAAGCAACAGATGGCCGAAATGTATCAGGCCTGGTCCAAAGGGAAATCACCACCGTCGTACCCTGTTAACCCGGCTTTTACCCCACCATTAGCTCAGTCTTAGGATCATCCCACCACCGAGCCAGGTTTTCCCATCTACCAATATTATCATAGCACTACTTCCCACACACCCCAAGCTCCACCGTCAAAACCAATTCCCTACCCTCCTCCGCCAATTACCCCTATCTTTGTAGCATCCCCAATGGCTGCATTCCATAAATCATCCGACAAGACAGCATTCCAGGTTCAAGAGAATCAATACGACCCTTCGTAGCCCACCTTCAAAGCTCCCGAAACCTACCCATATGATCCACGTTCTGACTTTCCAGAGGGAGCAGAAAAACCGGCCAGAAATCCTGAATAGGAAGAGATGTTCCGAAAAATGAAAAGCATAGAATAATCTTTTTGAGACATGCGGGGAATAGGAGGCCAAGTGAGCGTGGCATATAAAGACTTTGTTTATTCCCAAATGTTCAGCTGTCGGCGGGGTTCAAAATGCCCAAGTTTGATTTGTATAGCGGGCATGGCGATCCGGTGGCCCATTTGAGAGGCTTCTATAGTAAAATGAGAGGAGCAGGAGGAAGAGATGAATTGTTAATGGCGTACTTCAGTCAAAGTTTGAGCGGCTCAACGCTAGAATAGTACACCCGTCAAGATCATAGAAGGTGGTACACTCGGGATGATCTAGCCCAAGCATTTGCATGCCATTTTCAGTATAATCTGGAAATTGTCCCAGATCGTCTGTCATTGATGAAAATAGAGAAGAAGCCAGGGGAGAGTTTCAGAGAATACGATTTCCATTGGAGAGAGAAAGCTGTAAGGGTTGACCCTCCGATGAAAGAAGGCGAGATGGTTGACTATTTATTACAGGCCTTAGAGCCCACGTACTTTGGTCATTTGGTGTCGGCAGTAGGGAAGTCATTTAACGAGGTGGTAAAAATGGGAAACATGGTGGAGGAGGGACTTAAGTCCAACAAAATCATGAGTTACTCAGCGATCAAGGCAACCACTCAAGCCATCCAAAATGGCACTAGAGGTATATTGGGAAGGAAAAAGAAGGAGGACGTCGCAACAATTGAGTCGAGAGCTTGGCCCCGGGGCCCATCACCTTACCATAATCAACCTCAACCCCACTTTCAAACTTACCCCCATACTCCATATAGCTTACCCCACCACTACTACCCACATCCCGAACCTCATTTTTCTATTCACCACGCCCAAGCATATAACCAACCTCCGGCCCACATCCAATGGCGTGCTCCCGCTCCACAGGACAGAAACCCTCCCGGCCAAAGTTTTCGACCTAATCCAGCTTTCAGGGGTGACAGGGCACAAAAGAGGAAAACATTCACTCCATTGGAGGAGTCATACGTCAGCTTGATCCAAAGGCTCAAACAACTGAACATGCTAAGGCCAATACAATCTAAATTGCCAAATCCACCTCCAAAGAACCTTGATTACCCTGTCTGTTGTGAGTATTGTTCAGGTACCCCGGGGCATGATACCGAGAAGTGCTGGCACTTGAAGTGTGCAATACATGAGCTCATTGATACTAATATAATTGAAGTGCAAGCTCCTGAGGCACCCAACATCAAAATGAATCCAATGCCAGCCCACCCAGAGGCGAACATGATTGAAATTGTGCACAAAGAGGGAGAACCGAAGAAGCCATCACAGACCGTAATGACAATTCGGTCCAGTGAGACAAAGAAAATTCAACAGCCAATAGGGTAAAGGTCAGCGCTCGAGTTGATTAAAAAGAGTGTTGGACCAGCTGCGGCAGTGAATAAGGGGTCTCCGAGCCAGATCACAATGAGACAGGAGAGATCAAAGGTAATTGTGCCGGGAGTAGTCAACAAACCCGTCATAACTGTGGAAGGGGCCCGAGTTGATCAAGTTATCATCAAGCTGGTAACCCAGTTACCGATAATCAGCGACAAGGCGGTTCCATGGAACTACGGACGGATGGTAGTGATGTATAAAGGAAGGGAGTTCAAGGAGGAGGTCTGCGAGGACCAAGGGTTAACTCGGTCAGGAAGATGCTTTGCTCCCGCGGAGTTGAGGAAAGCCAAGGATAATTCAGCTTTAGCAAAAAAACCTGTGATGGAAGAGGAAGCAGAAGATTTCCTAAAAAAGATGAAGATGCAAGACTATTCCATCATAGAACAGTTGAAGAAGACACCGGCGCAGATTTCCTTGCTTTCATTATTGATCCACTCGGACGAGCATTGCCGAGCATTGATGAAAATCTTAAATGAGGCGCATGTTCCCGACAAAATCACTATGAATCACTTGGAGAAAATAGCCAACAAAATCTTCGAAGTAAACAAGGTCACTTTCTCTGATGATTGATTGCCCGAAGTACGGAACACAACAGAGCCCTTTATCTGGCAGTGAAATATGAGAATTTTGTGTTCACGTTGGTATTGGTTGATAACGGTTCAACTGTGAACATCTGTCCTCTCTCCACTCTGACCAAGCTGAAAGTAGAGAACGAGAGGATCCACAAGAACAATATCTGTGTGCGAGGATTTGATGGAGGGGGCAAAGACTCAGTCGGGAACATAGTGTTGGAATTGACGATAGGACCAGTGGAGTTCACAATGGAATTCCAAGTGCTGGATATAACGGTCTTATACAATATGCTATTTGGTCGACCATGGATCCACGCTACTAAAGCAGTACCGTCAACTCTTCACCAGATGATCAAGTTCGAATGAGACAGGCAGGAGATAGTAGCGCATGGGGAAGACAATTTGTGTGCACACAGCGACACCATCGTGCCATTTATAGAAATGGAAGATGACAAGGGGCCATGGGTCTATCAAGTTTCAGACGTAATGACATTCGAGAAAGTGCAAGAGGGGAAGTGTATCCCTAACTCGAAGATAACAACAGCATCGGTCATGGTAGCGTACGAAATGTTGAAGAATGGGTTCGTACCAGGAAAGGGTCTAGGATCCGCTTTGCAAGGCATCATACAACCAGTGTCCCTCCCTAAAAATGCGGGAAGTTTTGGTCTGGGATTCCAACCCACAGCTGCAGACATAAGAAGAGCCAAGAAGCTGAAACAGAGAGCATGGGTCCTTCCAAAGCCAGTCCCACGTCTCTCCAGGTCATTTGTGAAGGAGGGTACCAGAAAACGACCAAGGACAATGATTCTCAATGATAAGGTTATCCCTGATAAGGAGTTGATAGAAAGGTTTGAGAAGTTGTTCAGCGAGGTGAACATGGTAGAATTTGGCGAGGGTCCTAGCCACGCAGAGATACAGTTTGTCGGGCCAAAAGCAAAGATTAATAATTGGAAGGCTACTCCTCTCCCTACCCGGAGGGAGCCTTGGTAGTCTTCTTTGATTTTTCTTTAAGTTTGTACGGATTATTTCAGGGTTGTAATCCGAATTTCTATTTTGTTTCGAGTGTGCAAACCTTGTTATCTTCCATTTTTAATGAAATGCAATTTCATCCTTTTCTTTACTCCTGATAAATTTTACTTTCGTTTTCTTCTTTTCTTTTCTGTAGAGTTCCTTTTATGCCGGTTCTAATGATATGACGTGCATAAAGAATCCTCAACCCAGTCTAAGAAATCAATCTGAGATAATAGTTCAAGAGGTAGAGTGTGATTACGAGTCAGAATTTGACGAAGATGAGGCTTTTGAGGAGATTAGTAAAGAATTGAGTCATTTTGAGGAAAAAACTAAGCCTAACTTGAATGATACCGAAGCCATCAATTTAGGAGACGCGAGTAATATCAGAGAGACTAAAATAAGCGTCCATATTGAATCGAAGACTCAGAAAGAATTAATTGAAACACTCATAGAATACAAAGATGTTTTGCATGCTCGTATGATGACATGCCGGGTTTAAGCACTGATTTAATAGTTCACAAATTGCTCACTGATCCGACATTCCCTCCTGTCAGACAAAAATTGAGAAAATTCAAAACTGATATGAGTGTGAAGATTAGGGAAGAAATAACCAAGCAGTTGGATGCGAAGGTTATTCGAGTCACCAGATATCCTGAATGGTTGGCCAACGTAGTGATAGTACCAAAGATGGACGGCAAAATTAGGGTATGCATTGATTACCGCAATCTGAACAAAGCGAGCCCAAAGGATAACTTCCCATTACCCAATATCCACATCCTGATTGAAAACTGTGCGAAGCGTGAGATTGGATCTTTTGTGGATTGCTATGCTGGGTATCATCAAATTCTGATAGATGAAGAAGATGCAGAGAAGACGACATTCATCACGCCATGGGGAACTTATTGCTACAGAGTGATGCCATTCGGTTTGAAAAATGCTGGAGCAACATATATGAGAGCCATGACTACTGTATTCCATGATATGATCCATAAAGAGATTGAGGTGTACGTGGATGATGTGATCATTAAGTCAAAACAGCAGGCCAACCACGTCACAGATTTGAGGAAGTTCTTTCAAAGGCTTCGCAGGTACGACATTAAACTTAACTCTGCCAAGTGTGCATTTGGGGTGCCACCCAGAAAGCTATTGGGATTCATAGTCAGTCGTCGAGGCATTGAGTTACATCCATCAAAAATCAAAGCCATCCAATAATTTCCACCTCCAAGGAACAAGACTGAAGTAATGAGTCTACTAGGGATATTGAACTACATCAGCAGGTTTATTGCTCAGCTCACGACGACTTGTGAGCCCATTTTCAAGTTGCTAAAGAAGGATGTCGCAGTCAAATGGACTGATGAGTGTCAAGAAGTGTTTGATAAGATAAAGGGGTGTTTGGCGAGCCCACCGGTGTTGGTTCCACCTGAACTAGGGAGACCGTTGATCCTTTATTTAACGGTCCTGGAGCGTTCATTTGGTTGCGTACTGGGACAACATGACATCAATGGCAGGAAGGAACAGGCCATCTATTATCTCATCAAGAAATTCACGGTATATGAGGTTAAGTATACTCATCTTGAGAAGACATGTTGCGCCCTAACTTGGGTAGCATAAAAGTTGAGGCATTATTTGTCATCATATACTACTTACCTCATCTCATGGTTGGACCCATTGAAGTACATCTTTCAAAAGCCCATGCCCACAGGGAGGCTCGCAAAATGGCAAATTCTACTCACAGAGTTTGACATCGTCTACATGATGAGGACTGCCATGAAGGCACAAGCATTGGCCGAGAACCCGGTGGATGAAGAATATGAGCCATTGAGGACTTATTTTCCCGATGAAGAAGTGATGCATATTGATGAGCTGGAATAGACTAAAAATCCAGGTTGGAAACTCTTCTTTGATAGGGTTGGAAACATGAAAGGAGTTGGAATAGGGGCTGTGCTTATTTCTGAAACAGGGCACCACTACCTCGTTACGGCTCAGCTTCGTTTCTATTGTACCAACAATATGGCCGAGTATGAAGTGTGCATTTTGGGTTTAAGGCTAGCTGCGGACATGGATGTCCAGGACGTTTTGGTCTTGGGAGACTCGGACCTCTTAGTACATCAAATTCAAGGATAATGGGAAACACAAAATTTGAAACTCATACCATATCGACAATGTTTGCATGATCTTTGTCAACGGTTTCGATTAGTGGAGTTTAGGCATATCCCGAGAGTCCATAATAAGGTTGCTGATGCTTTGTCTACCTTGGCATCAATGTTGCACCATCCAGACAAAATTTATGTCGATCCATTACATATTTAGGTTCGTGACCAGCATGCTTATTGTAACATGATAGAGGAAGAACTGGATGGCGAACCATGGTTCCATGATGTCAAGGAGTACATCAGGATGGGGATATACCTGGTTCATGCCACAGGAGATCAAAAGAGAGAAATTCAATGGTTGGCGAGTGGATTTTTCCTCAGTGGAGGAGTGTTGTATAAGACAACACCAGATCTCGGATTGTTAAGATGCGTAGATGCTAAACAAGCTACGACAGTCATGACAGAAGTACATTCTGAAGTTTGCGGGCTGCACATGAGTGGATATATATTGGCGAAGAATATCCTTCGAGTAGGGTATTATTGGCTCACCATGGAGCGAGATTATATCAGCTTTGTGCGCAAATGTCATCAATGCAAGATACATGGGGATTTGATTCATTTTCCGCCATCGAAATTGCACACAATGTCGACGTTGTGGCCCTTCATTGCTTGGGGCATGGACGTCATTGGGCCCATTGATCCAACAGCATCCAACGGGCACAGGTTCATTCTGGTGGCCATTGATTATTTCACCAAATGGGTTGAGGCTAGAACTTTCAAGTTTGTAACCAAGAAGGCAGAGGTTGATTTTGTACACTCCAATATCATCTGTCGATTTGGGATCCCAAAGGTAATCATCACAGATAATGGTGCTAATCTTAATAGTAATTTGATGAAAGAAGTATGTCAGCAGTTTAAGATTACACATTGAAATTCCACCACATATCGTCCTAAGACGAATGAAGCAGTTGAGGCAGCCAACAAGAACATAAAGAAAATACTAAGGAAAATGGTAGAAAGTTCCAGGCAATGGCATGAGAAGTTACTATTTACGTTATTAGGTTATCGCACTACTGTTCATACTTCAGCAGGTGCAACTCCTTACTTGTTGGTATATGGCACTGAAGCAGTGATCCATGTGGAGGTCGAAATCCCGTCTCTTCGGATTGTCACTGAGGCTGAGATTGCTGATGATGAGTGGGTCAAAACCCTTTTGGAGCAGTTGAGTTTAATTGATGGAAAAAAGATTGGAAGCAGTATGTCATGGCCAATTGTATCAAAAGAGGATGGCAGGAGCATATAACAAGAAGATGCATCCCAGGAGGTTTGAAGTGGGGCAGTAAGTGTTGAAACGGATCTTTCCACATCAGGCTGAAGCAAAGGGCAAGTTCGCCCCGAACTGGAAAGGACCGTTCATTGTAACTAGAGTATTGTCCAATGGTGCTTTATGTTTAACAGATATTGAAGGAAAATGCATAGATATGGCTATCAATTCTGATGCAGTCAAGAGATATTATGTATGATTTCTTTAGTATAATCATTGATTGTTTGTACTTGGCATTAACTCGAAGGTTGAAATGACAAAGGCAATTTGTTTTGCTATCTAAACACTTTACCCTTTGTTCACCCTTTTGAGCCTTATTTATTTTATTTTGTACCCCTCTTTTGGAATCGATAACCAAGCTGAAAGGAAAAGAGAAGAAAGAAAAGAAAAACAAAAAAGGAAAATATTAATAAATGAAAAGAAAAACCGTAACAACAAGGAATTTAGGTGAACTACGTTTGACCTGATTCCTCTTAAGGATACGTAAGCAGCTTCACGGCTGAGTCATAGGGAAATAAAAATCGAAAGATCCCCGAGCAAGAAACTGGGGCAGAAGTTGTGTTTGTATAAGAAATTTGGTTCCAAAAGTTGTAATTCTATCCCATTAAATTTGGTTGTGCTTTGGTACCCTTTTCTTTCCAACCGTATCCAAGAACCCATATTAATGTCCAAAAAAAGACCTACCGATCAGTCTTCGAGAGGTGCCAAGTCAAGCAAGTAAAGATGATTCATACCAGGGGCAACACCCCAATTTAAGCAAAGAAATGAACAAATGAGAGAGTCTTATTGGTGAAAACCCACAAGGGCACTGTAAGGCGACGAAAGATGAGAGAAATGAGAGAGTCTTAATGGTGAAAACCCTCGAAGGGAAGTATAAGGCGATGAAAGATGAGAGAAATCCAAAAATGAGAGAGTCTTACTGGTGAAAACCTTCACGGGCACCATGAGGCGGCGAGGAATAGAGAAAGGGGCATGTGAGATAAGGCTGGTGACAGAAATCCATCGAAGCATCAAGCAGAACAAAGATGATGATTCAGCAAAGAAATGGGTTATGGAAATCTTGAGGCACAGAGCAAGACGGTTGTAAATTGATTGAAATGAATAGACTGGGTTGGGTAATCCAAAATGCACAAAATGATCATTGGGATCGGTTATCCCATTCAGATAAGTCATTTTTCTTTTCTCAAACGGTCTTCTAAATGAAGATTTTCTCTTTCATTTTTATCTTTTGAAATCATCGCATTTATTTTCTTTTCACTAAAAGATTTTTTAATGATAATTTGATTCTAACAAATAAGAAGAAATTTCAAAGCTTGCTACCAGTTTCCAATATGGTGCAAAGTGAAGTGTGGCTAGGACAGGTCAAACGATAATGTAATGGGATGTAAAAGGCGTCATTGGAAATTCGAATAATGGAAGGGTGTAAGATTCCGTGAAAGGTATGGGATCAGTTAAGAGGACTCCAAGTGGTAAGTGACAGTTGGGAAATTCATGGCTGAGGAGTAGTCGAAGGGTCGGAAATTCTTGACCAAGTTCAAGGCAGTCGGATAAAATAGAGCATGAAAAAGAAAGAAGGGAAAACCATCCCCAGTAGGAGTATCACAACCAATCACCATACCCTAAACTGACCAATTTGTTTTCTTTGCATTTGAAACAGGGGCAGGAAGTGTTGTTGAAAGCGGAGGAAATTTTCCGCGGAAAGAGAGCAAGTACCAAACATCCACCAAACTGGGGTAGAAAATTTTCTTTGTTTAGTTTAAGATAGTTAAAGTCAGGCGTCCACCTGAAGAACAAGGAACAATAGTTAAAGATAGTTGAAGTCAGGCGTCCCCCTAGAAAACAAGGAACAATAGTTGAAGATAGTTGAAGTCAGGCGTCCACCTAGAAAACAAGGAAGATAGTTGAAGATAGTTGAAGTCAGGCGTCCACCTGGAGAACAAGGAACGATAATTGAAGATAGTTGAAGTCAGGCATCCACCAGGAAAACAAGGAACAATAGTTGAAGATAGTTGAAGCCAGGCGTCCACCAGGAAAACAAGGAACAATAGTTGAAGATAGTTGAAGTCAGGCGTCCACCTGGAGAACAAGGAACAACAGTTGAAGATAGTTGAAGTCAGGCGTCCACCTGGAGAACAAGGAACGATAATTGAAGATTGTTGAAGTCAGGCGTCCACCTGGAGAACAAGGAACAATAGTTGAAGATAGTTGAAGTCAGGTGTCCACCTGGAGAACAAGGAACAATAGTTGAAGATAGTTGAAGTCAGGCGTCCACCTGGAGAACAAGGAACAATAGTTGAAGATAGTTGAAGTCAGGAATCCACCTGGAGAACAAGGTACAATAGTTGAAGATAGTTGAAGTCGGGCGTCCACCTGGAGAACAAGGAACGATAGTTGAAGATAGTTGAAGTCAGGCTTCCACCTGGAGAACAAGGAACGATAGTTGAAAATAGTTGAAGTCAGGCGTCCACCTGGAGAACAAGGAACGATGGTTGAAGATATTTGAAGTCAGGCGTCCACTTGGAGAACAAGGAACGATAGTTGAAGATAGTTGAAGTCAGGCGTCCACCTGGAGAACAAGGAACGATAGTTGAAGATAGTTGAAGTTAGGCGTCCACCTGGAGAACAAGGAACGATAGTTGAAGATAGTTGAAGTCAGGCGTCCACTTGGTGAACAAGGAACGATAGTTGAAGATAGTTGAAGTCAGGCGTCCACATGGAGAACAAGGAACAATAGTTAAAGATAGTTAAAGTCAGGTGTCCACCTGGAAAACAAGGAACAAAAGTTGAAATTTTTGATAAGTAACAACAGTTGAAGTTTCAGAAGTCAAACCGAGGGAATGCAACAATGGTCAGAAGAAGACAATTCAAGTTTTGAAAGCAAAACAATTCGCGTTTCATAGGAAGAGAAGACTACAGTTCAAGTCAACAACAAAGGAGCTTCGGAGGAAATACAAGTCAACAAGGTAACAATAGTCGCAAGAACAAGTTTGAAAATAAATCTTTGTAATTCATATACTACAACTTAGCCTAGTTGCTTTATTTTTCTTTTAGCATGGTGTAATAAAGAGGTCAGTAAGCAGTAGCAGCAACAACAGCAGTAACAGTGAAACCACAGCTTCATGGTAGTCCCAGCTACCGAAAATTCCCAAACTATATTGACCTGATTCCTTTATAGCCAAGGATATGTAGGAAACCTTTGAAATAGGTTCGGTCAAATCTTTCAAAAATTTCTTCTCACGGAGTATTCAGGCGGACAAAAATTACTTGTAACCGCTCATTTTATCTTTGCACGAAAACTCTTCATGTTTACGAGTAAAGAGGAGCAGCTGTGAGCACGTGATTTTTGCCTTATGATAATTACTCCCAAAAATTTAAAATAAAATAATTTTTGTGCTGTTTGCAATTTTGTGGTATTTTTGTTTTATTTTTTGCATTTGTCTGTGCATGTTTATTTGTTAAATTAATAAAAAATACAAAAAATATGTTGCATTTGCATTTAGGATTTAATTTTACAGTCAGGATTAATTAAGTAAGTTGTTTTACAAAAATGAGAAAAATCACAAAAAATAATGTACTTCGCATTTTAGTATTTAATGCCAAAATTGTGTGATTTTCTTTTTAATTAGGTATTTAATATTTGTGATAATAACTACTTAGATTTAATTAATATTTTTAGGATAATTTGGTCAAGGTTAAATTTAGGTTTGTATTTTATTTTTATTAGAAAGAAATTTAAAAGAAAAAAGAGAAATCAAATTGGGCCAAATTATGAATTAATTCCCCAGCCCAAACGTCCAAACACCCCAGTCCAAGCCCAAAACCAACCCCAAATCTGGTCTATCACCAGCTTAACCAAACGACATCGTTTCGATGCCAGCTAATCTTAATCGCACATCAATCCCCATCCAACGGTCCAGAACCTACCTCCAATACCCATACCCGGCCCCGACCCGTTTTCCCTGAACCGATCCAGTCTCTCACTCAACCAAACGACACCATTTTGGATTTATTCCCTCCCCCAGTATATAACCCTCAAACCACACCCGACCCCCCAGAACCAACCCCCCTCATCCGTCGTCTCCCTCATCCAAACCCTAGCGACACGCCGCCTTAAAACACCACCGCCTTGAGCTAGCGGCGTCGACTCCGATGGCCCCCAATTTCACACCCTGGTTTCCCCTAAACCTCCTAATCCCAAATCCTTTGTCGGTTTCCCTCGAATCTTGCCCAAACCGCTCGAATTTTAAATCAAAGAAGGCCGGTCGAACCTTAACCCTCCCAAATACCCCCAAATCGATACCATACAATCACCGGACTATCCTCACCCTAAATCCCTTACCAGCTTCCCCCGAATCCCCCTTAAAGGGATCGTATATCAAATCTAGGGTTTGAACCCTAGAAAGCCCACACAAACTTCAATTTTCCCCGATAATAGGCTAAAGAGATAGAGTCGACTAGGTCTAAAAATAACGATACTCGCTTGTTCATGACAGTGAACGAGCGAGTGACGTTATTTGGAGATCAAATTGGAAAATTCAAGTCGGTAGTTCGAGTTTTGTCAGGCAAGTTTCCTTTTAGATTTCTTTAATTTGGTCATTTCTTCTTCTTCTTCTTCTCCTTCTTTTATTTTTATTCTCTGAGACAATACTCAGAATTAATATTAGGTTTGTTGTGAAACTGTTAACTATTTGATTATTTGTTATTTAGTCTTGCAAACGATTTAGATTTTTTTTCAAAAAAAAAACATTTAAACGTTGCTTGAGTTGTTTTGGAGAAGGCACACTGAAATTGTTTGAATTAGGATTTTTGTGGTTTTTGTATGTTTGTTGAATGGCCCTGAATAATGTGATGTTACTTAATAGCTCATCTTAAGGGATTTTAATATTTGGGAAGGGATAATTAACAGGATTTGTTAAAATTTAGTAACACGGGATTTAAAGGTTTTTTGAGAATGAGAGTTTATTAAATGGTTTAAGGTAAGTGGTATGCCAACACTGAATGTCAGTACACTACTGAAGTAATGGGTTAAATTATTAAAAATGGATCAGTAGTAGAACTGACACCCTGTTAAGTACCTTTAGAGGTAGAAAAATCAGAAGAAGCATGGGTCAATGATAAAAGGTTTAGAGAATAACATGGGGGAAAGGTTTCTTAATTGAAAAAGTGGAAATGCACGCGTCTAGTGCTCTGAAGAGCTGGAAAGGGGTTCAGGTTTGAGTATAAATACAGAGGTATGGAGGTGGATAGGGGGAGAGGAAAAATCTGAAAGAAAAACATTCTGCAAAGCTGAGAGTTTAACACACAGAAGACACATTCTGATATACAATCACACAAAGAGAAATACCCAGACATTGATACACTTAAATATAAATCAGCAGTTGGTATTCTGAAATACAGTTGAGATTCCTAAAAGTACTGTTCTATTAGAATTGCATTCTCACAGTGTTTTCTTTGAAGCCTTAATATTCCATTTGGGTCTTTGAGATAAGTTGAATTTGGGATTTTGAAATTGGTGGGATTCTGTTGGAGTTCAAGTTATTTTAAGGATTGGTTTGTTGAGGCTGTGTATCTGCTGTTACTCTACTGACCTTTTGCATTTCCTTTTTCATCTCAATTTTCAGGTATACACTCATGAAACTCATACAATGTGACACCTGATTGAAGATTGAGGAATAAAAGTTTAAAATTCTAAGTGATCTGCTACTGTATCATTAATTTGTAGCTGTATTTCTTCTATTGTCTTGTATTTTGCTATTTTGAATGACATATGTCTGATTAATGTGTGAATTAATAGGACTTAGTCAAAAATGATCCTGAATATGCTAGGATCTAAGTTTAAATGTGACATTTCTTAGATCTCCTTTCTAATTGTATGAATTAGTTAACAATGGATTGTACAGAAGCTGTTGGTTTATGTAATTCTTGGGAATCGGTCTAGACGTGAAATGATTTGTGGTGTTTAGATCTTTGTGATTATCTTAATGGTTGAATTGAATTGACACCAATATAGCATATTTTGAATAGGATGCTGGGGCTGAAGGACTCAATTAATTCATGCTTGCCTGTGTTAGTTTCAATCTATGTTTGAATTTAGCATATGATGGGGTATTCATCAGTGATTCAGTTGAAATAGCAAAATGATAATATGGGACAATATCTTCATTGTGAACATGTTTTGACATTATAACATGTTTTGCTCATGATTAGGGATAATTAATTCTAGCTTAGTTTTCTTTATGGAAGTATTTTAAGGCATTAGGACTATAATTATTTGTGTATGTTGAATCAAAAGTTGGGCCAAGCATGTGGCCCAACACTTCTAGCAGTATTATATTGTGACATCAGCCTTTTGGGCTTTGATTGAGCCCATTTCCTTTTGGTGAGCTTGGCTCATGACTTGGGTTATTGTGGACTCTGGATCATAAAGTCCTTTTGGGTTGTAATTTCGAGTCTTATTAACTGGGCCAGACGTTTTGTGGTATTGAATGAGACCGCTCGTCACACTGCTAGGCCTACCCTGGGCCCAAATCTGGGCAGTTTTCCTTTTAAAATCAGTAATTCGTTTGGGGATTGAATCGGGCCAATAGTGGAGTTTTTTTAAAATCAATATTGGATTTGTTTAAAATTGGAAGAACTTTTAGCTTTTTAATACACCTGGGCTCAGGATTGAAACGCTGGCTGGACTCATTAGCAATTAAAATACAATAGAGAAAAGGAGCTTAACCTTTAGAATTACTACCTTCTTTAGTTTAAACTCCAATAAAATCCCTTGGGAAATTTTATGTTATCCTTTCTTCGCTAAGCTTCTTTCAATAGACGGGGTGTGCCGCGCCAAACGCAAAAATGATAATTGCATGGCCTTCGTTTAAATTAATTTGGTATTGAACCTTAGAATTCAAAGCGTGCCATTTAGCAAATTCCATGGCCCTCACAAAGTGCAAACACGTAGTTATTTTAGGCGCGTCATTTAATAATTTTACCTTCTTAAGCTCGGGTGCACCTTTATGTGAACCAAATCCAAATCCCAACGAAGTTTGAAATATGTCAAAAACCATAGGTGCATTTATATGACGTGGTTCGAGACGTATTTTAATGACATTGCAATTCTCTTTTAAATGCAATAATGAAGCGGTTAAAGAAGTTAAAATTTGCATATAGGTTCATAATTATTTAAAATTAGATAATTTAATCCGAATACAACAGTTGAGTGACCGTGCTAAAACCACGAAACCCGGGAATGCCTAACACCATCTCCCGGGTTAACAGAATTCCTTACCCGGATTTCTGGTTCGCGGACTGTTAAACAGAGTCATTATTTTCCTCGATTCGGGATTCAACCAGTGACTTGGGACACTATTAATCTCCCAAGTGGTGACTCTGAATCTCTTAATAAATGAATCCCATTCCGGTTGTCCTTTAATTGGAAAAAACTCACTTATACCCTCCCTAAAGTGTAGGTAAAAAGGAGGTGTGACAGATGCCATCCTATCCGGGAGGTTGGCCCATCAGAGAAGTACTGCTCCTGATACTAGCTCGACGCATGCTATTAAGGGCGGGCTCGACTACCAACGTCGATGGATCTGGAAAGGGAGTTGAGGAATCGGATTCCGAAATTGCCTAGGAGGACGTGGATGAACTGAGGAAGGGCCTTACCTATGTGGAGATGGAGACGGACGGGTCTGACCGTCATATTGTGATTCCTGGGGCTTACAATTTGTTGCTGAACAGCGATTAGGCTGCATCAGCCCTTACTCTATTATGTGCCGCCCCTGAGAGAGAGACGATCAGTGCTGTAAATGATGTGGAACTATCACGTAGGGGCACTGGTATGGCTTTACAGGTAGCACTCACTCTTCTCTCCTTTGCGTATTGTAAGGTTGACCTGAGGCGTGCTTACTTCTGCTTTTCTTTTCAGACCCTCATTTGGAGGTGGAGAGGGGACGTCACGAGCAGAAAAAGGCTCCATCTATGACAAGATAGTGAAAAATTATCAAAGGTACCACTCTAAGCATCGAGTGGCGGTGGATGTTTTCCAGTAGAACCCCGAGTTTTGGGTGTTTCGCGAGGGGCTTGAGCATAGGGAGGCCCAGTTAGAGCGTAGGGGGTTGAGCTAGAGAAGACGGACAGCGAGATAGTGAGAGCTATGGCCTGTAACAGCGAATTGGGAACGCTCCTCAAGGAGAAAAATGATGAGCTCGAGCTCAGTCGGGGTGTGGCGACGGAGAATATCGACCTCCAACGGAGAGTAGCGGACTTTACCGCTGAGCTTGAAGCCAAGATGGCAGAAATCAATGTTCTTAGGCAGGTCTCTCCCCCAAGGTTGGAGGACGTGGCTCGAGCTTCTCAGCCCTTCTCATCTCGTCCCACGTCCGGTCAGAGTACGTGTCGTAGTGCACATGAGATGTGGATTTTTGCGGAGGCCAAACTTGATGTGTATAGAGAGCTTCGCTCCGAGGACCGGGCAATGGGGGAGGAATTTTAGGTGCAGCGGCATGAGATGTGGATTTTTGCAGAGGCCAAACTTGATGTGTATAGAGAGCTTCGCTCCGAGGATCGGGCAACGGGGGAGGAAGTTTAGGCGCAGTGGCACGAAGCTCGCACTGCCCGTGAAGCGTGCGGGTACTATCCCGACTCCCCTAATCGGGAAGGTTGCACTTTTGAGGAGGTCGATCGGCTTGACTCGGATTCCAGGTATAGTGATGTTTATCGCCCAGAGGACGACGGGCAGGACGACGAGCAGCCATGAGTTTGTACATATTTCTTGTTTTTGTGGAATGTAATGGGTCCCGTTCGTGGGGTCGAATGTAAATATATTTTTTGTTGTGATATAAACTTTATTTTTGTTATTTTTCACTCCGTGGTTTTTTCTTTCTTTTTTTGGTACTTAGCCTCTGTAGAGGTGGTATTTGTTGCTTGTTGAAAAGAACGTCGTGGTTTGAGCGAGGTCGAACCGATGTCGACGGCCTTAGCCATTAGGATATTGCTTTGACTTTCATCGAAGTATTATTCATCGTAGTCAAATGACGTCGATGGCCTTAGCCATTAGGATATTGCTTTGACTGTCATCGAAGTAGTATCCGTCGTAGTCGATCGAGGTCGATGGCCTTAGCCATTAGGATGTTGCTTCGACTGTCGTCGAAGTGTTAGCCATCGTAGTCGAGCGAGTTTGATGGCCTTAGCCATTAGGATGTTGCTTCAACTGTTGTTGAAGTGTTATCCATCGTAGTCGAGCGAGGTCGATGGCCTTAGCCATTAGGATGTTGCTTTGACTATCGTCAAAGTGTTATCCGTCATAGTCGAACGAGGTTGATGGCTTTAGTCATTAGGATATTGGTTCGACTGTCATCGAAGTGTTATCCGTCATAGTCGAATGAGGTCGATGGCCTTAGCCATTAGGATGTTTCTTCGACTGTCGTCGAAGTGTTATCCGTCGTAGTCAAATGAGGTCGATGGCCTTAGCCATTAGGATGTTGCTTCAACTGTCATCGAAATTTTATCTATCGTAGTCGAGAGAGGTTGATGGCCTTAGCCATTAGGATGTTTCTTCGGCTGTATTCAAAGTGTTATTCGTCGTAGTCGAGCGAGGTTGATGGCCTTAGCCATTAGGATGTTTCTTCGACTGTCATCGAAGTGTTATCCGTCGTAGTCGAGCGAGGTCGAACCCGATGTTGATGGCCTTAGCATTGGGGTGTTCGCTTAGTGGAGACCTGTTCATAGAATGGAGATTACTTTCGTTTGTGCAGTGGAGATTTCTGTTCATTTAATGGAGAGATTTTGTTCATATAATGGAGAAATTTTGTTCATACAATGGAGAAATTCCATTCATACAATATAGACATTCTATTCATACCATGGTAAATAATTAGTCTAGTCCCTTCATTACATTGGCCTGGAGACCGTGTCGACTGGTCGATGTGATGAATTTGCGCTCTAATACCACCGGGTATCCCCTTCACCGCCTCATTAAAAACCCCTCCGAGAAAACCCAATTGGGATAAAACTCAGAGTAGGGAAAAAGAGTACGACTAGGGAGATGCCTTTTCAGAAGTGGAAGTGTTTGAGGTGGGAAACGTTCCAATTGTTTTGGAGTGTTTTTCCCTCCGTTGTTTCTAATTGGAATGCTCCTTTATTCGCCACTGCTGTGATTTAGTATGGTCCTTCCCAGTTGGTTCCCCAATTTTCCCTTATTCGGGTCTTTCGATGCCAATGTTTTGGCTTTGAGGACGTAGTCGCCCACTTTGAGCGATCTTACTTTGGCTTTCTTGTTGTAATATCTTTCTGACTGCTATTTTTGGGCTATAATTCTTATATGGGCTATGTCTCTTCATTTTTCGGCTTCATCTAGATCTTGCAATCTACTTTCATCGTTATCTGCCCCGCTGGTATGGGAATATCTTAGGATTGGTTCCCCGATTTCGACGGGTATAACTGCATCAGTTCCGTAGACTAGCAAGTACGGTATTTATTTGGGCGTTGTCTGATATGCCCACAATACTTTAGGTAGTAAC
Source organism: Nicotiana glauca (assembly GCA_026770625.1). NCBI lineage: Eukaryota > Viridiplantae > Streptophyta > Magnoliopsida > Solanales > Solanaceae > Nicotiana > Nicotiana glauca. The sequence continues at coordinate 19,887 of MU717384.1, read as the reverse complement.
TCGGGCCATAGCCCTTTAGCTTCCTCGAGCTTCTTTTTCAATATCTTCAATATCGTCTTGTTGGAAGATTCGGCTTGGCCGTTGGCTGCAGGATGATATGGAGTGGAGAGTATCCGCTTGATGTGCCATTTCTCTAAGAACTCAATCGTCTTCCTACCGATGAACTGGGGGCCATTGTCACAACTGATTTCTTTAGAGATGCCGAAACAGCATATGATGTTTTTCCATATAAAGGCGATGACTTCTTGCTTGCATATCTATGCGTACGCACCTACTTCCACCCACTTGGAAAAATAGTCAGTCAAAACTAAAAGAAAGCGTGCCTTCCTCGTCCTGCTGGTAGAGGGACGATTATATCCATTCCCCACTTTATGCAGGGCCATGGAGAGGTGACTGAATGGAGAGACTCTCCCGCTTGGTGTATCATGGGGGTGTACTTTTGGCACTGTTCGCATCTTTGGATATAATCTGTCGCCTCTTTTTTCATAGTAGGCTAGTAATAACCGGCGCGGATGAGGCATCGAATGAGGGTGCGATTTCTTGTATGGGCGCCGCAGTGGCCCTCATGCACCTCTTCTAATACTTGTCTCGTTTGATGCGGTCCGAGGCACATAGCAAGGGAACTACCAAACGTTCTCTTGTAGAGGTCATGATTTATCAGTCTGTATCGGGCGGCTTGTACGTGAATCTTCTTCGCTTCTTTCTTGTCGCGCGGGAGTGTTCCGTCCTACAGATAGGATACCAACTGGTTGCGCCAGTCCCAAGTTAGATTTAAAGAGAATACCTCGATGTGGTCGATGGCCGAATGGAGGAGGGTAACCACACTTTCTTTGTTGATATTCTTGGTGGCCGTGGCCAATTTAGCTAAGCCATCTGCCTCGACATTCTATGCCCTGGGGATTTGCTCGAAGTGACACTCATCGAACTCAGGCATCAGTTTATGGATCTCTGAAAGGTATTTTTGTTGCCGTTGTTCTTTGATTTGGTAAGTCCCGGTGACTTGATTTACGATGATTCGGGAGTCGCAGTGGAGGATGAGTCGACGGGCCACGTATTTGATGGCTAGCTTCATATCTGCAACCACAACCTCATACTCGGCCACGTTGTTAGTTATCTCGGGATATCGTATAGACTAGCAAATTACTTCACCCGTGGGGACTTCGAGGATAAGTCCCAGTCCCGATCCCGAGGCATTTGCAGTGCCGTCAGTATAGAGAGTCTAGAGGTCAGTGTGGGCGGAGGCGCGGAAGGCCTCCTGCTCCACCACTGGCAATATCCCCGCACTGAAGTCGGCGACAAAGTCGGCAAGTACCTGCGACTTAATGGTGGTTCTTGGGTGGTAGGTTATGTCATGCTCGCTGAGCTCTATGGCCCATTTGGCGAGCCTACCCGAGAGTTCGGGTTTATGGAGGATGCTTCTCAGGGGGAAGGTTGTTATTACTTTTATGGGATGTCATTGAAAATAAGGTCTAAGCTTCCGTGAAGCTACGACCAGTGCTAGAGCCAGTTTCTCGAGGTGTGGGTACCACATTTCGGCATCTATTAAAGTTTTGCTAATATAATAATTAGGGGATTGAGTACCTTCATTTTCGTGGACCAAGACTGTGCTGACCGCAACTTTGGACACTGTCAGGTATACGAGTAGGCACTTGCTTGGATCTGCTTTGACGAGCAGTGGCGGTGAAGATAGATATGACTTCAATTTCCTTAGGGCCTTGACGCATTCCTCGTTCCACTATAGCTCACGATATTTCCTTAGCACGCTGAAGAATTTGTGGCATCTATCCGAGGACCGTGAGATGAACATTGATTAGGCGGCTATTCGCCCCGTTAGTTTCTGTACCTGCTTCGTACCATTTAGAATCTCGGGTATTGATTATGGCTTTGATATGGTCCGGGTTGACTTTGATACCTCGTTGTGATACGAGAAAACCCAGAAATTTTCCCGAGTCCACGCCGAAGGCACATTTTCCTAGGTTCAGCTTCATTCCATACTGCCTCAGTATCTCGAAGTCTTGCTTTAAATGGTCGATGTGGTCCTCCTTCTTTGCTGGTTTTACTAACATGTCATCGATGTAGACCTCAATTGTCTTACCGAGATGTTCTTTGAACATCTTGGTGATCAACCTTTGGTACGTTGCGCCCTCATTTTTGAGTCCGAAGGGCATCACTTTATAGCAGTACGTCCCTTGGTGGGTGATGAAAGTTGTCCTTTCTTGGTCCTCTTCGGCCATCAGGATGTGGTTATAGCCAGATTAGGCGTCCAAGAAACTTAGCAGTTCATTCCCTGCTGTTGCATCGATCAGCTGGTCGATATGTGGCACTGGGAAGGAATCCTTTGGGCATGCATTGTTCAGGTTGCTGAAGTCTACGCACATTCTCCATTTCCCACTTTTCTTTTTAACCATGACCACGTTGGTGACCAATTGGGGGTATTTCGATTCTCTGATAGAACCGTTGGCTAGTAGTTTGTCTACCTCTTCACTAACTGCCTCATTGATTGCGGTGTTGAATTTTCTCCTTATCTGCCGTACGGGCGGATAAATTGGGTCGACATTCAGTTTGTGAGTGGCGATGTCCTTTGGGATCCCCGACATATCTATATGGGAAAAGGCAAATAAATTTGCATGGTTAGTTAAAAATTCATGGTACTTACTTGGGTCGGAGAGGTTGTGCCTGATGTAGGCTCTCTTTTAACTATCGGTGTTGTCCAGCTGGACCGGGTCGAGGTCCTCGACTGTCGCTTTGCAAGCTTATTCTACATATGGGTCCCTAATGACCTCTGTCGTCGGGTTGATTTTAGTTCCCGACATGGCTGATTGCTATGCTTCCGCGCTTGCTCCCTTCAGTTGTTTGGTATGGGTGCAGTCTTCGGTGATCCGGTAACATTCTTGGGCGGTACGTGGCTCACCTCGGATGCTGAATATTCCCCATGGGGTGGGAAATCTGATTACTTAATAGAAACTCGAGGGGATGGCTCGCATGGCATGTATCCATGGACGCCCTATGATGACGTTGTAAGTCGTTTCCTGGTTAATGATGTGGAATGTGATTTCGAGCGTGACTCCTCCCGCAAAAACTAGCAGTGATATTTCTCCGTAGGTTCGCTCCACTGCATTGTTAAAACCCGTTAGTGTTATGCAACGCGGTATTACCTTATCTTCGAGCCTCATTTGCAAGAGGACTCTTGGGTGGTTAATACACGCCCCGCTTCCATCGTCTACCATTATTTTTTTCACATCAGTATGAGGAATGCGCAAAGTTATAACTTATGCATCATAATGAGGGAAAGACAAACTGTCGACATCAGACTTATCGAAGGTGATTCTATCTTCGAAGTCATTATACCGTTCGTGAGAGATTGTGCTCTTCAACTTGTGAGTGGTGGTGAACTTTACATGGTTGATCGCCGAGTCGTCGTCGCCACCGACAATCATCTGTATGGTGCGTGCTGAAGAAGGTAGATTTGGCGGTCCTTGGGATTGATCGCGTCCTCTGGCGAAATTAGCCCTTCCTTTATCGCTGAGAAGCTCTTTCAGGTATCCCTGGTTCAGCATTCTGACCACCTTCTATCGTAGTCCTATGCAATCTTCGGTCATGTGTCCTCTTTCCTGATGGAATTTGCATAGGACATTCAACCTCCTTGCACTAGGATCTGATTTCATTTTCTGCGGCCATTGTACCTTCGTGCCCAGCTTCTCCAGTGCATACACTATTTTTGAAGGGGAGATACAAAAGTTATGAGCGGATAATAATGGAGGCATACCTCTTTCATTATGAAGCGGGGCGGCATGCCGCTGCACGTCATCTGGATGTCATGGAGGAGGCGGATTTGGGGCTCTAACATAAGCTGACGCCTTTCCCTATTGAAGCGTGGGAGCGGTTCCCGTCGCCCGTCATTACTGATCCCTTCTTACCTCTGATTGTACTGATGTTAGCCGTTGGGTTGGACCATTAAGATCGTCTTCATCCGCTCTTACTTCGGCGTAGTAGGCATTGTGAATCTCTTCCCACGTGGTGGGGGGATACTTCATGAGTCGATTGAGCAGCTTCTTGGTTTCTTTCGACCCATCTCTGTTCAACCCATTTTGGAAAGTTGCGACCGCCATTCCTTCCGATACGTTCAGCGGTCCCATTCTTACTCTGTTCAATCGGGCCAGGAAGTCCCTGAGTCCTTCACGTGTTGTTTGCCTGATGGCAAAGATGTCGTTGACCCTAGTTTCAGCCTTCTTTGCTCCTACATGAGCGGTGATGAATTTGTCTGACATTTCTTCTAACGTTGATATTGATCTAGCTGGTAGTTGAGAGTGCCATGTTAACGCCCCTCCTGTCAAAGTATCACCAAACTTTTTCAGCAGCACGGACGACACTTGTTCTTTTGATAGGTCATTGCCTTTTACGATGGTCACGTAATGGATCAGATGGTCTTCTGGATCCGTGGTCCTGTCATATATTTTCAAGTATGGTGGCATCTTGAAGGCTTTTGGGATTGGGAGTGGAGCAGCTTCCTCACTATACGGTTGTTCGACGAACCTTCCCACATCGCGTTTCGGCAGTAGTTTAGGGGCACCAGAAATTTTGTCCACCCTTTCCAAATTCTCTTTAATTTGATCACGAAGCGCTTTATTCTCATTCTCCATTTCTTTCATTTTCTTAAGGATGGTTGCGAGTGCACCATCGCTGGCATTGGTATCGGTACGGGCGTTATTTGTTTGTACAACACTGGGCTCACCGGCGGCGGTAGTGATTTCTGCCGTTGATGAATCCTTGATATTTCCTTGAGGTGGTTTCTCGAGCATGATACTTAGAGTGTTTGTCAACCATTCCTCTAGTATCTTTTTGACTACTGGGGGTGTTTCCTTGGCCGCAGATATAGAGGCCCCTCTTTCACGCAAAATCGTCAGATCTTCGAGTGAAGAGGGTGAGATCTCCCCCTCCGGTACACTACTAGGTGTTGTATTTGTGGTATTTTCTCTACCGGATTTGTTGAGGGGGCCTATGAGGTTGGTTGCGACATCTGCTATCATCTTCAGCCTTGATTCTTTCTGTGTCATTTGTTAGTTTATATGGAGTCTGAAGAACAATGATTGTTGCTTTTGGTATCCTAGGTGTGAACTATGATTCCGATTATCAAAATCCCCACAGACGGCACTAAATTATTTGACTCAAAAGTTATCGAACACTTTCCGAGCAAATCAATCGTAAGAGCATTCCCTAGAACAGGCCTACGAGAGGGTCCAGAGAACAATTTTATATGAAAATAAAGAAAGGTACGTAGAGCGCCCAAGCGCTTTTTAGGCACCCGGGAAAAGAGTGTAAGGAAAGACTCATGTTAAATTGTGTCCCTTGTAAACGAAAGAGCTCATGCTATAAATTGCTAATGAAGACCGGGTTGCCAACAAACCCAATGTCCCCAGGGCTAATTTACGGCACTTGAGCTTCTGAGTACTTGCCTTTCCCTCACCGTCATTGCCTTCCCGCTTGACTCTATGAAATTACGTTGATACTTCCACATATTATGGGTAACATAGCTAACTCCTAGGATGAGAAGTAGGTCCCTTGTTTTTGGCAGGAAGAGTTCTAGCGTTACCACTAAACGACGAAGCCAGGAGCGGAAGGAGGGACTTGAACCCCCAACCTCAGCCTTGGCAAGGCTATGCTCTACCATTAAGCTATTTCCTCACGAATGTGCCTTATGCTGTTGAAAGCCTAGCTCATTGGGAGAAGCAGAAATTGTTGAGTGAGTGATCCGGCCTCTAACCCTTCAATGATGGATTTGTCTTCAAAAAAACGAAAGCATGTTTATAAGAAATAGCTTATGCCACTCGTATTGCCCCGGATTGACAAAAGAAATGAAGGAGTAAATCGTAATCCAAGATAATAAGGCCCTAGGATATTATCGATAAACAGTTTTAGCAGTAATAGTATATATGAGAGAGAGAGAAAGAAAGAGAGAATGTTAGAGAGATGAGAGAGAACAAGAGAGCTTGTAAAAAGGTTCAATGTCAATCTTTTACAATGCTTGAATCCCCTTTATATAGTAGGGGATCCTTCCTTAAATATTAAAGAATAGAGACTAAGTACACGCTATAGAGGGGCCAACGGGATTATGGAGTCGTTCCTCCCACTACCCACTGAGTCGTGCTTCTATCTTGGCTTGCGCATGTTCAGCGGTTGGTCGTGCTGGTTTAGGGACGTCGTTGATCAAATTCGATCCCATACACCGTTAGAAAAAACGTAATATAATACTGCGTTTTAATTAATAAATCGTTTTTAATGTAAGACGCATTAGAATACAACATTTTAGTAAAACGTTGTATTATAATACGTTTTACTTCAAAGTGCCATGATGAACTTTTTCAGAACTTCTGTAAAATTGAACAATTTTTTCAAGAACCAAAAAATTCCAACCAATTTATTTAATTTTAGATACTTTCTTAAATAATATGTCCAAAACGTCACATTTATACTTTTTCTAATTTTATTTTTTGTATTTTATGTAGCACTTTTAAATTGTGTGAATCGATTTGTAATACTTTGAGAAAATCTTTGGCTAAATATACAAAATTTACAGAGTATTATTTTGAGAAAATCTTTGGCTAGTTATCATTTTATGAAACGCACAGTTGGTCATTGTCAGTAATTACAATATGTCATATTCAACTTATATATCTATCTATACTATATTAAAGAGAAAACTACCCTCTATAGCCCCTCAAAATTTTAATAGCCCATGTTTTGGCCCACTTGCAAAAGATGGCCCTTCGCCCCAAACATATTGCATCTAGTAGCCCGAAATGTCTGTTTTATATATTTTTTGTATAGTGACTGTCTATTTTGTATATTGTTTGTATAGTAACAGTCTATTTTGTATAGCGACAATCTATTTTCTATATATTTTATATTTTTTGTATAGGGACAGTCTATTTAATATATATTTTGTATAGTGACAGTCTAATTTGTATATTTTTTGTATAGCAATACTCTATTGTATATCTTCTAGTTGTATCTATAGAGCTCGATCGTGACTAATTAATGATACTTTCTTTTTTAAACTAATGTCACTTTTTTAGTCCAATTGTGGACCATTAATATAACAATATCAATGCCAATTTGTCACTCTAATAAAATGAAATCAAACTAGTGCTCTTGGAACTGGGATAGACAATTAAAGAGAAAACTACCCTCTATAGCCCCTCAAAATTTTAATAGCCCATGTTTTGGCCCACTTGCAAAAGATGGCCCTTCGGCCCAAACATATTGCATCTAATAGCCCGAAATGTTTGTTTTGTATATTTTTTGTATAGTGACTGTCTATTTTGTATATTGTTTGTATAGTAACAGTCTATTTTGTATAGCGAAAATCTATTTTGTATATATTTTGTATTTTTTGTATATTTTTTGTATAGGGACAGTCTATTTAATATATATTTTGTATAGTGACAGTCTAATTTGTATATTTTTTGTATAGCGATACTCTATTGTATATCTTCTAGTTGTATCTACAGAGCTCGATCGTGACTAATTAATGACACTTTCTTTTTTAAACTAATGTCACTTTTTTAGTCCAATTGTGGACCATTAATATAACAATATCAATGCCAATTTGTCACTCTAATAAAATAAAATCAAACTACTGCTCTTGGAACTAGGATAGACAATTAAAGAGAAAACTATCCTCTATAGCCCCTCAAAATTTTAATACACCATGTTTTGGCCCACTTGCAAAAGATGGCCCTTCGGCCCAAACATATTGCATCTAGTAGCCCGAAATATTTGTTTTGTATATTTTTTGTATACCGACTGTCTATTTTGTATATTGTTTGTATAGTAACAGTCTATTTTGTATAGCGACAATCTATTTTGTATGATTTTGTATTTTTTGTATATTTTTTGTATAGGGACAGTCTATTTAATATATATTTTGTATAGTGACAGTCTAATTTGTATATTTTTTTGTATAGTGATACTCTATTATATATCTTCTAGTTGTATCTATAGAGCTCGATCGTGACTAATTAATGACACTTTCTTTTTTAAACTAATGTCACTTTTTTAGTCCAACTGTGGACCATTAATATAACAATATCAATGCCAATTTGTCACTCTAATAAAATGAAATCAAACTACTGCTCTTGGAACTGGGATAGACAATTAAAAGATAGTTTAAATAGAAGTTGAGATATCTTTGATATGATTCAGTATTGTGCATCGTGAAGTCTTTGCAAATATGAAGATCTCTACATAAGCATAGGGACAACTGGGACAAGGAGAGAAGTGTTTTAAGATATCTAAACATTAGTTCATGTCTTGTAAAGCTATAATACATATTAAAACCCACAAAAAAAAAAATAAAACTCCTATTATATTAATCTACATATATATCTTCTTTGCACCTATGGACTCGAGAATTATGTCTACTCACAGATATTGTGACAAGTGAAAAAAAAAAACTAAGAGAATTTCCAGGTTCCATCATCACAAGGAGAACAACCCTCTTGAGCAATGTCAGTGATCTTAAATCGTGTGTCATATATCACACGAATTGCGGAAAGGTTTGAAATTTGAAGGGAAAGAGTGGCAGTGGTTTTGGGCTAGCCCTTATATTTGATTTTGGGCTATTAATTGTATGATATATTTTGTGGCTACTAATTGTAATTAGTTTTTTCCGGAGGGCTACAAATGAAGTTTGCTCTATATTAAAAGCACGAAGGCCTTTAGCGAAATATCATTCGCATTTTTTACTCCTTTAAAATATAATTCACATTAAACAAAATAGTCAATTGATTATCCTAATATTTAGGACCTAAAAATTCATTGAAATTTGGTTATTAAATCTTTACTTATTTAAACTAGGTACCTAAAAGGACTTTAAAAGCAATTAAAATTGTACTTAACTAAATAATTAAGAAGTCAATTATTTGACTACATGCGTACAAATTTTGTAGCCCTTCTTTTGAAGTAATTTCTATATGGCAATTGGAAAATGAGTACTTTTTTAGAAGAAATTTATTTACTTCAATTAGTATTTGCGACAAAGTATATTAATTTTATAGTAATTACGTGGTAAATAAAAATTAAAAACTACTAAATATATTTTATCTTCTTCAATAAATCTAGACTATTATAAAAGTATGAAACTTAAACGCAAAATTAGTCGACCTTCTTATTATATAAAATAAATTTTATATTGGATAAAATTAATATTTAATTAATATTTAGGTGTCACGACCCGAATTTTCCATCTTCGGGAGTCGTGATGGCGCCTACTCGTAGAAGCTAGGCAAGCCAAATTTAATTACTTTTCGTTTAAAACATAATTTCCTTTTTTTTAACAATTTATGGCAACAATATAAAACAATACTCACGAACTGCTAAGAAGTGCTAAATACAAAATGTCTGAAAGAACATATAAGCTGTTTGTCTCGAATACAAGGAGGCAACAGACTTAAAAGAGAGAATAAGGGAGACGCCGGACCTGCGGACGCCTGCAAGGCTACCTCGGGTCTCACTGGACTGAAGACCTGGTCTCGTACTAATACTGCTGCTCGAAACCTGGACCTGTGCAAATAGCATAGAGTGTAGTATCAGCACAACCGACCCCATGTGCTGGTAAGTGTCAAGCCTAACCCCGGCGAAGTAGTGATGAGGATAGACTGGACAACCATATAAACCTGTTCAATTATATACATATACAGCGGAATCAAAAATACAAGACAAGTAAGCAATAGGGGATAGGGAGCATGCTGTGGGGAGATAACAATATGAATAGTAAATCCAGAATAACAATCTAAGGACTGCTTGGAATCTATAGCGAATAAGAACCAAATACCCAAATAAACACACTTGTATCAATAATTGTTGCGGCGTGCAACCCGATCCCAATATATATCAACACTGTTGCGGCGTGCAACCCGATCCATATATATATCATTTTTTCGGCGTGCAACCCGATCCACATCATTTAACATTGTTGCGGTGCGTAACCCGATCCACAATTATCATTCAATGCACGGCATCACCCTTCATGCTTTAACACTCTTCCTCACCCAATCAACAATCACAAACAAGGGCAAGGGAAATAATAAAACAAGAATGGAAGCCCCGGCAAGGGTACACAAACAAACAAATAGAAACCTGGCAAGGGTACTACATCAATAACCACAACGTCCCGGCAAGGGAATAAATCATTAACTCTTCTCTTTCTTTCACTTTTATCTCGTATTTCATAACATCACTTGAGCCCAAGCTCCAAGGAGTTACTTATCTCATACACCTCCACAATTTGTATTTCGAGCCAAGCCAATGCTCTACGAAGTTCCAAGATCACAATTTCTATCACAAGGCCTTTACAACATATATAATTTATCAGTTAAGCATGGAAGGCAAAACAACAACCATCTATCCACAAATAAGGACTCACGGTCATGCTAGACACAAATGTATAGATACTCGTTACCATACCTATACATCATACTCGATCAATTAGCAAGTAGAAAACAAGACTCAACTCCTATTCCCTCAAGCTAGGGTTAAACCAAACATTTACCTCGAACTTCTACGGCCAATTCAATCCTCAACAACCGCTTTTCCTCTCGAATGCGGCTCCAACTCAACCAAATCTATACAATAATGACTTCATAGTATCAATATGTGCTAAACAAACCAAACCCAATGTCTAATTATAGTTTTTTCATCATTTTTCCCCAAAAGGTCAAAAATGTCCCCGGGCCCACATGGTCAAAACCCGAGGTTCGAACCAAAACCCGATTACCCATTCTCCCATGAACTCAAGTATATAATTTATCTTGGAATCGGACCTCGAATTGAGGTCCAAAACTCCCAATTTTAGAAAACCTAGGTTTTACCCAAAATTCCCAAATTTCCCCGCTAAAATCTTTGTTTTGAAGTTGAAATCAAGTTAAAAGATGTTAAGGAGTGAAGAAAATGAGTTAGAAATCACTTACCAATCGTTTTGAAGAAGAAGAATTGTTTGGAAAATCGCCTCTTATGTTTTGGGTTTTTGAAAGAGTGAAAAATATCTGAAATTCCCGTCTTTATATACCCTCCTTGGAGACCCAACGCGGACCGCGCAAAAATGGACTATAGCCGCGCTGAAGAACTAAACAAAATACAACTCTATGAATCCTCCAGCGCGGACCGCACAAAGGGGAACGCGGCCGCGCTGGTAAACCTGGAGAGTGCTAGCTCTCTGAAGTTAGTTACGCGGATCGCACTAAGGCGACCGCGTCCGCACAACACACACCGCGGACCGCGCTAAGGCGACAGCGGGCGTGCTGGATCCTGCAGTTCTCCCGAACCTGCAACACCTGGTATTTTAAGTCTAAGACATCCCGAAACCTACTCAAAATTCACCTGAGCCCTCGGGGCTCCAAACCGAACATACACACCACCTCAAAAACATCCTACGAAGTTATCCGTGCGATCAAATCGCCAAAGCAACATAAAAAAACAATGAATCAACCTCAAAATCAATAGTTTTTCTTCAAACTTCATAAAGTTTCAAATTTGGAACTTATAGTCCGAAACACGTCAGACGACGTCCGATTTCAACCAAACTTCACAGAAATATCCTAAATCACATATAAGACCTGTACTGGGCGCCGGAACTAAAATACGGGCCCGATACAACACGTTCTAATCGATTTTCATTTCAATTTTCCTTAATACTTTCAGAAAAACAATTTTACTCAAAAATACATTTCTCGGGTTTGGGACCTCGGGATTCGATTCCGGGCATACGCCCAAGTCACATAATTTTCTACGGACCCTCCGGGACCGTCAAATCACGAGTCCGAGTTCATTTACCCAAAATGTTGACCAAAAAAAACTTATTCATTTTAATACTAAATTTTAGCATTTTTCACAGAATTTCACATTTAGGCTTTTTGGCTACATGCCCGGACTGCGCACGCAAATCGATGCAAATAAAAATGAGGTTTTCAAGGCCTCGGAAGCACGAAATGAATAGGAAAATAGGTGATGACCCCTTTGGGTCGTCATATTCTCTACCTCTAAAACAACTGTTCGTCCTCGAACGGACAAAAGAAAGAAGTACCTGAGTCAGGGAAAAGATGGGGATAACGGCTCCGCATATCAGACTCAGACTCCCAAGTCGATGCCTCAAGAGCCTGACCTCTCTACTGAACACGAACAGAAGGAAAACTCTTGGATCTCAACTAACAAACTTGCCGGTCTAGAATAGCTACCGGTTCCTCCTCGTAAGACAAGTCCTTGTCCAACTGGACAGTGCCGAAATCTAACACGTGGGCTGGATCTCCGTGATACCTCAGAAGAATGGATACATGAAAAACTGGATGCACGGCTGATAAGCTAGGTGGAAATGCAAGTCTATAAGCCACCTCTCCCACTCGATCAAGAATCTCGAACGGACCAATGAATCTGGGGCTAAGATTTCCCTTCTTCCCATATCTCATCACGCCCTTCATAGGCGACACTCGAAGCAATACTCGCTCACTAACCATGAAAGCTACATCTCGAACCTTACGATCTGCATGATTTTTTTCCTGGACTGAGCTGAATGAAGCTATCCTGAATGATCTTGACCTTGTACAAGGCTTCCTGAACCAAATCTGTACCTATCAACCGAGCCTCTCCAGGCTCAAACCATCCAACCGGAGACCGACACCGCGTACCATATAAGGCTTTGTAAGGAGACATCTGAATGTTCGACTGGTAGCTATTGCTGTAGGAAAACTCCGCTAAAGACAAGAACTGATCCCACAAACCTCCAAAGTCAATAACACAAGCTCGAAGCATATCCTTCAGAGTCTGTATGGAAAGAAAATACATATGTCTGTCTCGGTACAATGAAAACAAACAGAAATAAGGAAGGGACTTCGGCCTGCGAACGCCAGCCAGGCTACCTCGAGAGTCCCTGGACTGAAGGTCTGCTCCCGATCTAATACTGCTGTGGTCCGAAAGCTGCGTCCTGATCTGTGCAAAAGAAATGCACAGAGTGTAGCATCAGCACAACCGACTCCATGTGCTGGTAAGTGCCTGGCCTAACTCCGACGAGGCAGTGACGAGGCTAGACAGGACCTACCACAATTAACCTGTACAGATATATGTGCAATAACAGGAAAATACACGAATTTAAGCAGTAAAAGGGGTGGGGGAAACATGTTGTGGGGTACTACAGTCTATGGTGTTAAACGGGCGGGCTGGGACGGGTTGGTCAAAAAAATTGCCAACTCGTACGGGTTCGTGGCGGGTCGGTAACGGGCTGGTGGTAACGGGCTGTTCGCGGGCTGGGAATTTTCGGGTTTTATAGGGCCCGTCCGGGTTCGGGCCCGTACGGGCTCGGGCGGGTCGGGTTTTTAATTTTTTTTTTTTTAAATTAAGTTATATTTTTCTTTTTCCATGTTATTGAAACTTTTAAGGGTTAAAATTAAAAATTAGAATTGAACTTTTAAGTGTTAGAATTAAAAGAACAAACTAAAAAATTGTAAATTTGAAAATAGAAAGTAAGTGTGTATATAAAAATTATTGAATAAGACTAATATGCAATATTAAAGAATCACAATATTTAAGTAACTTTGAAATTTTTATTGAATAATATAATACTTCAAATTAATTTGCAAGTTGTTATTTGATTCTTCAAATTTTTGAACTTGTAAATTAAAAGTTTACAATAATTGTTAAAAAAAAAAAAAGAAATAGTAAATCATATGTTTTGCGTTATCTTTGAAAGCTCTTCCATATCAATGTGAGGTTGTTGGTTTCCGGTATTAGAATCGGTACCATAAACCATTATATCTCCAATTTCTTGGTCTTCCTCTTCATCTACCTCGTCACGCCCTTGATTTCGTCGTTCGGATCTAATCCAATCTCTGAAGCATACTAGAACCTCCAAAGCGTTGCTGCCCAATGAATGACGAGTATCTCCAAGCTGCTGTCTTGCTTGGCTAAATGCGCTCTCTGATGCGACTGTTGAAATAGGCACATTTAGAACGTCTCGAGCCATGGCCGAAAGAACAGGAAACTGATTTGAGTTGCTCCTCCACCAACTCAGCGGTAGAAAATCCTTTGTGAGGGGCTCCGGTGACTTTTGCAAGTAGAATTGGAGTTCATCAATATTCCTGCTACTGGTTTGTTGATGCTCTCCTAGTGTAGACCAAATCAAATAATCTTGAACATTATCATCATCTTCCAAATTTGATCCAGATGTTGAAGTATTAGTTGAAGGAATATTTGCATCTACAACCGAAGAAGCATCAACAATGTTAGCATAATAATTATACAAAATTTGTAAATATTTGTGCAGATCAGAAATACAAGTCTCAATATCAGGAGTTTCAGTTATTCCAATATCCATATAAGTATATAAAGCACTGATTAATTGACGACACTTTATCATTTTGATAGTAGGGTTTAAAATAGCACCAATTAGGAAAATAGGGGGAATTGGGAAGAAATATTTTTTAAACTTATCTTGCATTTGTTCAACAACAGCAGTATATCCGTCTTTCATCTTCAACTTATGTAGTAAAAGAGAAATTTCAGCAATATGAACTAAACCATTTACAATAGTAGGATAATAAGCTCCGGAAAACTCAAGTGTAGCCACATAAAATTTTTGTAAAAATTTTACAACATCTTCAATGACACCCCAAGTTTTAGATGTTAACAAACGGTTAGGATCGGTACAATGAGAATTTGCAATTTCAGTTATAGGCATTCTATATTTATAACAACATCTCAGGAATAAATAAGTATAATTCCACCTAGTAATGCATTCTTCAAGCATGAGTCTTGGCCTTAGTCCATAGTGTACACATTTTTCCTTAAATGCATTTAGTCTAGCACTTCTATTATTTCCTTGAATTACACCAACAGCTCTTCTAACTAAAAAGATTTCATTGTAAAATAAGTCAAGGCCACTCTTCACAATTAAGTTATAAATATGACATGCACATCTAATATGAAATATTTCAGGTATTGGTGGGTGTAGATGCAATTTTAGTAATGTAATAGCAAAATTGTTGTTAGAAGCATTATCAAATGACATACACAAAACTTTGTCGGAAAGATTATAAAATAAGGCAACTTCATGGATAGTATTACTTATAAATGCACCGGTATGACTTTGATCTTTATCATATTTAAAAGTAATAATACGTTTTTGCATACAAAAATTATCATCTATCCAATGGCATGTAACAGTTAAATAATCATTTCCATTTACAGCACGACCAATATCA
>MDKF010750917.1:0-12110 GCA_026770625.1 Nicotiana glauca | reverse complement strand
CATCAATACGCACCCCAAACCTATACCTAAGGCATCACAATATACCACATATCCTTCTGTTCCTTCAGGGAGAGTCAGCATTAGTGCGGATGTCAATCGATTATTCAGCTCCTGAAAACTGCGTTCACAAGTGTAAGACCACTGAACTTGGTAGCTTTTTGTGTTAACTTAGTCAATGGTGCTGGTATGAAGGAAAACCCTTCTACAAATCGCCTATAATACCCGACTAGCCCTAAGAAGCTACGGACTTCTGATGGTGTTGTAGGTCTCGGCCAATTCTTTACTGCATCGATCTTCTGAGTGTCAACACTAGTACCCTCGTTAGATATCACATGGCCAGGGAATGCTACTGAGTTCAGCCAGAATTCACATTTTGAGAGCTTAGCATATAACTTACGATCTTGAAGCATCTGTAACACTATCCTCAAGTGGCCCGCATGTTCCGCCTCCGAACGAGAATATACCAGAATGTCATCAATGAATACAATCACGAACACATGAAGATAGGGCCCGAATAAAGTATTCATGAGATCCATAAAGGCAGATGGGGCATTTGTTAGCCCGAACGACATCACCAAGAACTCAAAGTGCCTATATCTTGTCCGGAAATCCGTCTTTGGAATATCCTTCTCCTTAACCCTCACCTGATGCCCTGAACGTAAGTCAATCTTGGAGAAATACTTAGCACCATGGAGTTGGTCAAACGGGTCGTTAATTCTTGGAAGTGGATGCTTGTTCTTTATAGTAAACTTATTCAACTGCCGATAGTCGATACACATCCGTAAAGACCCGTCTTTCTTCCGTACGAATAGAACTGGTGCACCCCAAGGTGAAGTGCTAGGCCTAATGAAGCCCTTATCCAGCAAGTCCTTCAATTGTGCCTTCAACACTCGCAACTCTACCGGGGACATTCTGTATAGAGGGATAGAGATTGGTTGAGTATCACGCAATACATCAATGCTATACTCAATCTCCCTTTCAGAAGGAAGGCCTGGGAGCTCACCTGGGAAAACATCTGGAAATTCATTGACCACAGGGATTGATTTTAGAGTAGGCGTCTTCTCCCAGTCACTCAGCGGGAGGCACTTTGCAGGCAGTTTAGCGCCTCCAGCAGGGCTCCATGACAGTTACACAGTATGAGAATCAGTTTATTGACTTGGGACGCCATGCTATTGTGATACTCCCCACAGAGCGAGAGAGGGTTCGAAGATTTATCGATGGATTGATTCAGCCGATCCGTCTCCAGATGGCCATGGGAGCTGGTAGTGATATTTCCTTTTAGGAGGTAGCCAATGCAGCCCGTAGAGTCGAGATGGGCCTCGCACGGGGAGGTGGTCAGATGTCGGATAAGAGGCCTCGTCATTCTGGTAGGTTTAGTGGTACCTCATCTGGAGGTAGGGATTCTTATGGTAGAGGTCATTAACTGAGGCCCTTTCAGTCAAAGCTCCAGGTTTCTCATGGTACTCCAGGCGGTGGTAGTTCTCAGTAGCACTATTCACATCAGCAGCCTATCAGTGCACCACCACTTCAGAGTTTCAGGGGAGGACATTCAGGTCAATAGGGCCAGCAGCCGAGGTCTTGTTATGGTTATGGTGACCCCGGTCACATTGTCAGGTTTTGCCCTCGAGCCTCGGGCAGCTCTCAGCAGCAGGGTCCTCGCCCTATGATTCAAGCATCAGGTGATCCACAGCTCGCCCAGCCAGCTAGAGGCGGGGGTAGGGATCATAGAGGTGGAGGTAGAGATCGTAGAGGTGGAGCTCGGACCGGTAGAGGTAGAGGTCAGGCAGTAGCCGATCGTCCTAGAGACATGGTTCAAGGAGGTGGGTCCCAGCCCCTGTGTTATGCTTTGCCAACCAGGCCAGAGGCTGAGTCTTCATATGTTGTTATTACAGGTACTATTCTGGTATGTGATACGGATGCTTCAGTGCTATTTGACCCTGGGTCTATGTATTCATATGTGTCATCTTATTTTGCACCTTACATGGCTATGCCTAGTGACGCTTTGGGTATCCCTATTTATGTATCTACACTAGTGGGTGATTCTATAGTTGTTCACCGAGTTCATCGTTCCTGTGTAGTAGTATTTAAGGGTCTTGAGACCCGTGTTGATTTATTGCTTTTAGACATGGTGGATTTCGATGTTATATTGGGGATGGATTGATTGTCCCCGTATCATGCTATCTTAGATTGTCACGCCAAGACCGTGACCTTGGCCCTGCCACATTTGCCCCGATTGGAGTGGAGAGGGACCCTAGGTCATGCCACCCGTATTGTTATTTCATATGTAAAGGCTTGACGCATGGTCGAGAAGGGGTGTTTATCTTATTTGGAATATGTTCGCGATTCCAGAGTAGAGGTTCCTTCTATTGACTCTGTTCCTATTGTTCGGGAGTTCCCCTAGGTTTTTCCTTCAGACATGCCGGGTATGCCGCCCGACAGGGATATTGATTTCTGTATTAATCTGGCCCAAGCACGCAACCCATTTCTATTCTGCCGTATCGCATGGCCCCTCTAGAGTTGAAAGAGTTAAAGACCAGTTGCAAGATTTTCTAGAGAAGGGTTTTATCAGGCCTAGTGTTTCTCCTTGGGGTGCGCCAGTGTTATTTGTGAAGAAAAAGGATGGATCAATGAGGATGTGCATTGACTACCGGCAATTAAACAAGGTGACGATAAAGAACAAGTATCCACTGCCGAGGATTGATGATTTGTTTGACCAGCTTCAAGGTGCGAAGGTGTTTTCAAAGATAGACTTGATATTTGGCTACCATCAGCTGAGGATTAGGGCGTCTGATGTCCCTAAAATAGCATTTCGCACTAGGCATGGACATTATGAGTTTTTGGTCATGTCATTCGGGTTGACCAATGCCCCAGCAGCATTTATGGAGTTGATGAACCAAGTGTTCAGGCCTTATCTAGACTTGTTTGTGATAGTCTTTATTGATGATAATCTGGTGTACTCCCGCAGATAGGAGGAGGACGAGCAGCACCTCATAGTGGCTCTTCAGACCCTGAAGGATAGTCAGTTGTATGCTAAGTTCTGGAAGTGCAAGTTCTGGTTGAGTTCGGTTGCATTTCTGGGTCATGTTGTATCAGCAAAGGGTATTCAAGTACACTCGAAGAAGATTGATGCAGTCAAGAACTGGCCTCGACCAGCATCAACGACTGAGATTCAGAGTTTCTTGGAGTTAGCAGGTTATTATTATCGGTTCGTGGAGGGATTTTCATCTATAGCAGCCCCGATGAACAGATTGACCCAGAAGGGTGCCCAGTTCAGGTGGTCAGATGAGTGTGAGGAGAGCTTTCAGAAGCTCAAGACAGCTCTAACTACGGCACCGATATTAGTTTTGCTCACAGGTTCAGGGCCTTATACAGTTTATTATAATTCTTCCCATATTGGGCTTGGTGCAGTATTGATGCAGGATGGCAGAGTCATAGCTTATGCTTCGAGGAAATTGAAGATCCATGAGAAGAATTATCCGATCCATGATCTAGAGTTGGCAGCCATTGTTCTTGCTTTGAAGATTTGGAGGCATTACTTATATGGTGTGACGTGCGAGGTGTACACGGATCACAAGAGCCTTCAGTATTTGTTCAAGCAAAAGGAGTTGAATTTGAGGCAGAGGAGGTGGTTGGAGTTATTGAAAGATTATGATGTTACTATTTTGTACCACCCGGGGAGAGCCAATGTGGTGGCCGATGCATTGAGTAGGAAGTCCGCCAGCATGGGTAGTCTTGCTTATGTTTCGGTCAGCCAGAGATAGCTTTCTTTGGATATTCAGGCTTTGGCCAATCGGCTTGTGAGGTTGGACATTTCTGAGCCTAGTAGAGTGTTTGCTTGCACGGTCGCTCGTTCTTTATTATTGGAGCGTATCCGTGATTGGCAGTTTGATAATCCTCATTTGTGTGTCCTAAGAGATACGGTGCAACGTGGAGGTGCTACGAAGGTGACTTTAGATGATGATGGTGTTTTGAGATTGTAGGGGCGAGTTTGTGTGCCCAATGTCGATAGGATTCGAGAGTTGATCTTAGCGGAGGCCCATAGTTCACGGTATTCTATTCACCCAGGCGCCGCTAAGATGTATCAGGACTTGCGGTAGCATTATTGGTGGCGTAGGATGAAGAAAGATATTGTTGCATATGTGGGTAGGTGTTTTAACTGTCAGCAGGTCAAGTATGAGCATCAGAGGCCTGGTGGTTTGTTTTAGAGGATTGAGCTTCCCGAGTGGAAGTGGGAGAGGATTACCATGGATTTCGTTACTGGACTTCCGATAACTCGGAAGAAGTTGGATGCTATTTGGGTCATTGTTGATAGGCTGACCAAGTCAGCGCATTTTATTCCTGTTGCAACCACTTATTCATCGGAGAGGTTAGCTGAGATCTACATCCGAGAGATTGTTCGCCTTCATGGAGTGATGACATCTATCATTTCGGATCGGGGAACGCAGTTTACCTCGCGCTTCTGGAGAGCAGTTCAGCAGGAGTTGGGCACCCAGGTTCAGTTGAGTACAGCGTTCCATCCTCAGACGAATTTAGATATTGGAGGATATGCTCCGAGCCTGTGTCATTGATTTTGGAGGCTCGTGGGACAAGTTCTTTCCTTTAGCAGAGTTTGCCTACAACAACAGCTACCAGTCCAGCATTCAGATGGCTCTATATGAGGTGCTGTATGGTAGGAGATGTCGGTCTCCAATCGGATGGTTTGAGCCAGGAGAGGCTCGATTATTGGGTATAGATTTAGTTCAGGAGGCCTTGTATAAGGTCAAGATCATTCAGGACAGGCTTCGTTCGTCTCAGCCGCGGCAAAAGAGTTATGCGGATCGTAAGGTTCGAGATGTAGCTTTCATGGTTGGCGAGCGGGTCTTGCCCCGAGTGTCGCCTATGAAGGGTGTGATGAGATTTTGGAAGAAGGGCAAGCTTAGCCCTAGGTTCATTGGCCCATTTGAGATTCTTGATCGTGTGGGAGAGGTGGCCTACAGACCTGCCTTGCCACCTAGCTTGTCAGTCGTGCATCCACTGTTTCATGTGTCTATGCTACGGAGGTATCACGGCGATCCAGCCCATGTGTTAGATTTCAGCACTATCCAGTTGGACAAGGATCTGTCTTATGAGGAGGAGCCAGTAGCTATCATAGACCGGTAGGTTCGACAGTTGAGGTTAAAGAGTTTTCCTTCAGTGCGTGTCTAGTGGAGAGGTCAGCTTCCTGAGGCATCGACCTGGGAGTCCGAGTCTTATATGTGGAGCCGTTATACTCATCTATTTCTTGACTCATGTACTTCTTTCTTTTGTTCGTTCGAGGACGAATGGTTGTTTTAGAGGTGGAGAATGTGACGACCCAAAGGGTCATCACCGGATTTCTCTTTTTTTCCGCACTTTCAAGGCCTTGAAAACCTCACTTTTAGTTGTCTCAATTTGAGTGCACAGACCGGGCACGTAGCCAAAAAGCTTTTATGTTGAAATATGTTAAATCTGTGAAAAATTTGAAGAATTTTGATATTAATATGATTAAAGTTGATTTCGGTCAACATTTTTGATAAACGGACCGGAACCCATGATTTGGCAGTCCCGGAGGGTCCGTAGAAAAATATTGGACTCAGGCATGTGCTCGGAGTCGAAATTCGAGGTCTAGAACACGAGTAAAAGAATTTTTCTGTTAAGTTGTTTTTCTGAAATTATTAAGGAAAATGGAAATGAATGTTGATTAAAAGACTATGGTATCGGGCTCGTATTTTGGCTCCGACGCCCGATACAGGTCTTAAATACGTGTTAAGCGCTTCCTGTGAAGTTTGGTCGAAATCGGACGTCGTTTGACGTGTTTCAGACCTAATTAACTAAAGTTAGAAGTTTAAGAAATTTGAAATGAAAATGATGATTTTGAGGCTTGATTCATTGATTTTGATATTGTTTTGGCGATTTGATCGCTCGAGTAAGTTCATAGGATGTTTTTGAGTTAGTGTGTGTGATTGGTTAGGAGACCCGAGGGCTCGGGAGTGAATTGGAGGTGGTTCGAGATGTTTTTACACTTTGTATGGTAGCAGATTATTCTGCAATTTTTGCCCAAGGAATTCCTTCTTGGCGTTCGGGCCTTAGGATCGCATTCGCGTACTTTCCCTTGATTCCTTCTCTACGTTCGCGATTGAGTCCTCGCATTCGTGAAGCTTCTGGCCGCCTTTCATCGCGTTTGCGTGATGCCAAATATGTTCGCGTAGGCCAATTTTTCGGGCACCCAATATTTTCTCTTCGCGTTCGCATCCCTCGTCCGCAAACGCGATGCTTGCCAACTTCTGTTCTTTGCGAACGCGATCCTACTGTCGTGAATGTAACGACATGACCGGTCGTTTTGAGTACTAGCACTCCGTTCAGCAGTTGGAGGCCATGAACAGCTTCATTTCAGGTATTATGACTTGTACATGTGACCGGAATTTAGTTTCGGGACGTCCGGTGTTGAATCGGGAAGAGAATTCTCATTTCGGAAGCTTAAGTTGAAAGAAATGAACTAGGATTGGAATTTTGAGTAAACGACCTCGGAATCAGGATCTGAAGGTTCCAGCAGGTTCTTATGATGATTTCGGACTTGGGCGTATGCCCGATGCGGGTTTTGGATAACCCAGGAGCATTTTTGCATCTATTGTGGAAGTTAGCATATTAGCAGAAATTTCATAAGTTTTCTTGGAGTGCATTTCAGTGTTATCGATGTCCGTTTGGGATTCCGAGACTGTAAATAGCTCCGTATAGTAATTCTTGAGCTGGGCGCGCGATCGGAAGTGAATTCGGAGGTCTGTAGACCAGTTTGAAGCCATTTGGCTAAAGTTAGCCATTTTAAGGTTTTTGAAGAGTTTGATCGGGGGTTGACTTTTTGATATCGGGGTCAGAATCCAATTCCAAAAGTTGGAGTATCTCCGTGATGTCAAATATGACTTGTGTGCAAAATTTGAAGTCAATCGGACATGATTTGATATGCTTAAACATCGGAAATAGAAGTTTGAAGTTTCAAAGTTCATAAAGCTTGAATCAGGTTGTAATTCATGGTTTTGGCATTGTTTAATGTGATTTGAGACCTCGAGCAAGTCCGTAATATGTTTAGGGATTGGTTGGTATGATTGTTTGGGGACCCGGGCGAAGCGGAAATCCCTGGATGGCAGAATGTCATTTTAAGGTCGGGGATTGGCCATTTCTATCACATTTTCTCCATGGCATGGGCGATTTTGGGGAGCTTCTTGAGGGGATTTTGTCATCAATGATTAAGGTAAGTCATCCCTATCACTTTTCAGTTAAATATATCAATTATATATGGATTTAAGCATGGAAATTAGAGTAAATATTGGGGTTTTGGATGGAAACCTAGAAAATTATAAATCTTGGATTTTAGCCACGACTTTGAGTATGGAATTATGAGAAAATTATATATTTGAGTTCCTAAGGTTATGGGTAATCTTTACCTTCAAAAAAATTTCGGATTCCGGGCACGTGGGCCCGAGGGCATTTTGGTCAACCTTTCGTTCGGAGTTAGGAATTGTTCTAAATTGGGTTGCGGAGTATAGTTGTGCATATATTAATATATTTGTGTGATCATTGGCTAGATTTGGTGCATTGTGCATTGGTTCAAGCCTTCAGAAGGATGTAGAATGCTGGTTGCGAGTCTTCGGAGCAAGGTGAGTCTCCTTTCTAATCTTGTGAGGGGGAATTTACCCCATAGGTGAGTTAAATTGGTTATGTGCTCCTATTTGTGGGGGCTACGTACGCACGAGGTGATGAGAGTCCGTGCGTAGCTACTATTATGCTATTGTCTGGGTAGTTAGGACCCATCGGCATGTTATATTTGAATTAATTATGAACCCATCGATGACTTGGATTGTTTAAATCACCTTTCATTAGTAAACGAAATTAAAAAGAGATTAAACATCATTTTTTGAACTTGTCAAACAAAGAATTGGGTTATTTGGATAATTATTCCTCGATAAATTTCTAATTGGCTAACTGAGCATGTATCTTATGTCTACCGTGTCGCATGGATGATTCGCGAGCGGGGTAATAGATCACATTAATTAATAAATGGATTTCTAAAGAGACTTAAGCTTCGTTTTCTCAAATCATTTAAAGAGAATTGGCCTTTTTTGGATAATTGCTCCACGATGAATTCTTGACTGATGATCTGTCTGTGTGTGTTTATTTTGGACCGGGTCGTACGCCTCGGCAGATTAATAGATGCATCTATAGGCGCGCCGTTGACCCTCGGCAAGTGTACATTTATTTCTGTTGGATCGGGCCGTCGCCTCGTTTTCTCAAATCATTTAAAGAGAATTGGCCTTTCTTGGATAATTGCTCCACGATGAATTCTTGACTGATGATCTGTCTGTGTGTGTTTATTTTGGACCGGGTCGTACGCCTCGGCAGATTAATAGATGCATCTATAGGCGCGTCGTTGACCCTCGGCAAGTGTACATTTATTTCTGTTGGATTGGGGCGTCGCCTCGGTATGATTTGCGCATGCTTATATTGCTGCCTGGATTTATTTAAGTTGTTACATGCCTCATTATGGCTCGAGATCATATTGTTAATAATGAAAAGAAACTTTGGAAATTTCCTATGAAGGAATTACATGTTTACTTGTTTCTTCTATTTGGATAAAATTCATGTTAGAAAGTAAATCCACCGTTGATAGGTATATCGAGAATAAATAACCGTTGGACCTTTAGAGTGTGTCAAAGTTGACCATCTCATCTCTACCCCTTCGGGATTAGGGGGGACACTCACTGAGTACACGTTGATTACGTAGTCATACTACACTTCTGTGCATTTTTGTTGCATAGGTACTTGATGCATTAGCGGCCTACGGGGCGCAGAAACACGGACGATTTGGGGATTAGGTGAGCTACATTGTTCGAGGCGACTCGCAGCTAGTGTAGTTCCTTTAACTATTTTGCATCTTATTACCTGTCCACTGTATTTCGGACATGTGTTGTATTTTATTCTCCTTATCAATAATTGCTCATGCACTTGTGACACCGGGTTTCTGGGATGGTTTTCAAAGGAATGTACTATTATTATTATTGTTTAAATTTGAATTCAAGTAGTGAAAGTTTATTGATGAAAATGGAAGGAAAAACCCTTAGATTTTTAAAAGTATTAAAAGATGAATTAATTGATAATTTAGTTGGCTGGCCTGACAGAGATGTCCGGCTCCACCATGACCGTTAGTGGATTTTGGGTCGTGAAAATATGGTATCAGAGCACTAAGTTCCCATCGGTCTCACGAGTCATGAGCTAGTCTAGTAGAGTCTCGCGGATCGGTACGGAGACGTCTATACTTATCCTCGGGAGGCTGCAGGACTGTTAGGAGCACTTCCCTTCTTAATTTCTTTACCGTGCGGTTCTATTCCTTTGAGGATTATGCCTTTGATTCCTTTCCACTCAATCTTGCGCGACGCGAGCGCTTATTGTAAATCGAAAATTGAAGAATTGAAATGGCACTACAAATGTGGTGCAGGATGATTTTTCCCGGTATAGTTGATTGGACTATTATAGTCGCATTATGGAAGGGTATTCTATTGTTCAGCTCAGTAGCAGAACTTCTAAGAGCCTTGAGGCTAGGCACAGGTTGCCATAATGCTCATGAGCGATTTTTCCGCAGTGTTGTTGTGATGGTAGGGTGTTTGCCCACTTGTCGAGGCAGTGAATGAATTTAAGGGAGTATTTTATTCCCGTCAAGGGAAAGTCAATCGAACCAAGGATGGTCAGATGTGGACTAGTGGAAGTAATGAAGCGTGGTAATTGCAAGCGTGAAGGAGTTCTCTCCTATATTAGGGTGTTGTTGTCCTAATTGGATGTATTAAGTTTACCGGTGTTATGATCTTCTATGATCAGCCCTTGAGGCAAGATATTGTGAAATGGCATTGGAAATGCAGCTTTCGGATATCGCAGGATGTGGTGGTTCCGGACTAAACCAGTATTGTAAATGTTGGTGGTTTGATAAAGACGACCTTCGGAGAGGTTTGGGATTAATAGCAAATTGTGGATTCAAGTTCTATAAAAGATGAATTTTATTAAGGTAATAACTGAGCAACAAGAGATGAAAAAGATGTGTGGGAAGTGTCAGGCGGTGTTTAAAATTTCTAAAGGCCGAGTATGAGCAGCAAGGTCGAGTGACCGATTAAGTAGATGAGTCCCGCCAAAGTGGGAGAGCAGCGGAGCTGCGTAAGGGCTTGGTAATGAGAAAACTATGCACCTTAAGGGAGTCTTAAACGACTTGAGAATATCGGTGCTTGGTTATCAGCACTTTCAGATCTAATTTGAAGTGGGGATTTCAGCGAAGGGAATTGGAAGTCGGTAGAATAACTCGAAGCATAGTGTTGTTATGCGGCAGGAGATTTTGTATGACGGAAATGAGCTGCTTAAAGTGAAGAAAGACGTAGCACGACTGTGAAGCGAAAGGATGTTGTCGCACATTTAATGGATGTCCACGAGGGATGAATGGACTCGTACAGCTGCAGAGTGAGCTCGAACTCAGGATGGGTTATTGGTGTCGTAGTGATGGTACCCCATGTAGCAGTGTTGGAAGGTGTCAGGGAGTGATTTTGACAGGTAGGGTATTCTGGTGAGCAGGGTAGCAGTTGCGTGGTTGGCGAGTCTCTTGCGAAGAGTTCTACTGGTTATCCAGTAAGGGGAATTGTTGTGTGAATGGTGTTAATGATATAGAGAATCCAATTGGGTTTCTACGGTAAGATATCGAGAATGCCAGCGATTGTTGGTGCGGAGGTGGATGATGATTCAGAATATGAGAAATGGGGACTTATATGAGAACTCCGAGAATATGCGGTAGATGATTGCGAAAGGTTATGTCAATAGAAATTAAGAATAATGGTGAACTCCAGGGTTTTGTAATAATGGCTTTAAGCTAAGTGGGAGAGTCCCACCGCTTATGATTTGGACTTTATGGTTAGCTACTTGCGAAGTTCCTGGTTAATAGCATACTTAGGGATTGTCTCATCTCCGTAAAACTACCATAAGTAGTAAAGATGTTCTATGGTTGGCCTTATGGCCTCATGTTCGAACTGGGGAAAGGATTCGGGATGTGTGCCTTGTATGGAAGCAGGTTTTAAAAGGAGTAATTCTGCTAGGTGCCTCATTGAGAGGGTACTCCTGTGTTATGAGATCTATGCAGCTGATTATTTTCGGGACCAAGTCAGAGCGGATGGCTCTCAGTAATGATCCTAGTGAATTCAAGAGGTAAAGTGTGGTGCCTAATAATGTCGAGTTTATAGGCATAATTGAGGATCAAGCTTGGAAAGCAGCTTATGAGAAGTGGCACAAAATGTTACGTGATGGTTGGCTTGCGATGTAGCAATTGGGAAGTACAAAATGGTTTGTAGGGGTTGAGACAGTATGGTCTCATGGTTCAAGGTCACTCGGGACGAGTGTAGATGGAGCGTGTTATGTGTTGAAGAGAATTGGTAATATTTCCAAAGCACTCAAGGATAAATTGAAGGAAAGGGGTTGATTAGCCATAGTTAAATTTGGCATGTTGGGATCTGTGATTAATTCATTCAGCGTGATCAGGCTATGTGTATGATTTGTGACGGTGCGTATCAGGCTTGTCAGCCGTCGCAATTGATGTTATTCAGAAGCCTTCTATTTCTAAGGCTCGTTGTGTAGAAGCAGATTTCGGAAAGGGGTATGGTGTCTTGGACCACTACTTGCATATTTTCATATCCTACGGTTATGGGAAGTTACCTAGGTGTTGCTATGATTCTCTTAAAGTGAGTTAAATGAGAAGTTTTATATGATGAATTGTTAGTTTATCAGTGGTTCCGGGGTTGTGATGGAAATGGTGTCTATCATATATCGGCAAGTTGGGTGCAGTGAGAGGTATGGAATTTGAAGTGAGGATCAAGGTTACAACTTGGTAATGACTATGATGTCACAGACTCGGATTAGCAAGGAAAGGGTTGAATGATTAGAGTAAATTGGTATTGGCTTCAGAGTCACCGGAGATCGATGTTTTGTGAAAAAAAGGCTTTGTATCCTGGTTAGGGATTCTCGATCACTTTTCAGCGTTAGTGCGACCGATGGTTGGAATGAGCAGACTCGATATTTATTTTAGAAGATTGTGGGAG
>MU717378.1:4016-43665 GCA_026770625.1 Nicotiana glauca | reverse complement strand
TTCAAAGAACCAGCGGACAGCTGGGAAGGAGTGCTTTCTTAATTGGGCATTTGTGATGGATGTCAGTGCAGAGGTTGCTATCATTGATCCCGTTCCGGTATTGAGGGACTTTTCGGATGCATTTCTTATTGGTGCGCGTATTATGCAAGTTGTGGTTAGGTCATAATGATTGTGTCATATCACCAGGACGGTGTGGTTGGTCAAAGGAGATCGTGGGGATCATTAGTAAATATAAACGGATTTGATTTCAGCATGTTTGATGGGTAAATATCGAGGTTCGGCTATGGTAATTGCCAGAGGAGAAATGGCCTCATGAAGGGTTGATCTGAGAAATGGATACTGTTTGCTGTGTGTTTCATTATCATTGGCAGGATATGAAACTGTTGGAATGAGACTTTAGCTAATAAGAGGTTTCTATCGGTATATGGTTGTTGTGGACAGCTGCCGTGACGCTGCATGTATTTGAGCTATGTGGTATATCAGAGAATTGCACCGGAAGTTGCAGGTATGGGTTATTACAGTTGATTCGGGTTTACTCTGAATAAAGATGTGAGGTTCTGATCTTGTGTAAAATTTTGGGAAGTGAAGTATGGTTCTATGGTTTATGGACCAGGTGGATTGCGAAAATTCAGCTATGTTGTGTTATCGGACCTATGCGAGAGGGTGACGTGGGTTCATCCCCGGGTATATGCATGGTAAAGTTCTTCAGTTATTGGTGGACTTCCAGAACAACTCTGGGTACGCTCGAGGACGAGCGTTTATTTAAGTTGGGGAGGATGTGATGACCTGACCCGTCGTCTCATATGTTATTGCTCCGTTTCCCCCATTTCATGCTTCCTCATGTTTCATTATCGGTATGTGGTGTGTTAGAGTTGATTTGGATTGATTTTGATAAGAAATGAGACAATTAGTCTCTTTAAGGAAAGCTTAAGTTGAAAAAGTCAACCGGACATTGACTTATAAGTTAGAGGGCTCGAATGTGATTTCCGGTGATTCGGTTAACTCCGGGAGATGATTTGTGACTTAGGAGCGTGATCGGAATTGATTTTGGAGGTCCGGTGTAGAATTAGGCTTGAATTGGCGAAGTTAGAATTTGGCGAATTCCGGTTGATAGGTGAGATTTTGAACCGAGGGTCAGAATGGAATTCCGAGAGTTGCAATAGCTTCGTTAGGTGATTTCGGATATGTGTGCAAAATTCCAAGTCATTCGAATGTCGTTTGGTCGGGTTTTTGATCGAATGCGATTTTCAGAAGTTTTGGTTGAACTTAGGCTTTGATTTGAGCACATTTGATGGTTTTTGTGTTGTTGGACGTGTTTTTATGATTGGAACAAGTTTGTACGATATTTTAGGAGGTGTTGGCATATTTGGTTGAGGTCCTGGGGGCCTCGGTGTGAGTTCGGGTGGTTAAACGGAGAGTTTTGGAGTTTGACATGATTTTTGGAATTCTGGTTCTGTCATTTCCACATCTGCGAAAAAGGGACCGCATAGGCGGTTTCGCAGATGCGGCTGGGGGATCGCATAAGCAGCTCCAGTGTGGGGCCCGACCTTCCGCAAAAATGGACAGAAGTCCGCATATGCGGCAACCGCAGAAGCGGTTTAGGACCGCAGAAGCGGCCCCTGGCGGCTTAAGTGAGACCGCATAAGCGGTGTTTTGACCGCAAAAGCGGAAGCCGCAGGTGCGGTGCATGGACCGCATAAGCAAAAATGACTGGGCAGAACAATATTAAGTCTTCTTCAAAATTTTGAAGGAGAAAACATTTTGGACTTCGGACTAAGGCAATGTTTGGGCGATTTTGAAGAGGGTTTCGAGAGTTTTCATCAGGTATGGATTCTTGGTCTTAGATTATGTTATTATGGTGTCAAAACATGGATTAACACTGAAAATCCAAGGGAATTAAGACTGAAAATGGAGGTTAGGGCTTGAAATTTGAAAGAGTTTAAACTAGTGATTTGAGGGGTCAAATGGACTCCCATTTTTGTGAATTTGATATGTATGAACTCGTGGCGAGATAAGGATCATGTTGATGTAAATTTTTTTGGATTTCGAGGCGTGGGCCCGGGGCTCGAGTTTTGGAAATTTTGTGAATTTCGATGTTTTTCGAGTCTTTTCGATTGGGTTATGTCCCCTTAGCCTATTGTAATATATTCGTTATGGTTTTGAGCAGATTCGACACGCGAGGAGGTCGATTTGCGAGGCAAAGGCGTCGCGAGCTAGAGGTTTCACCGGCTAGAGGTGAGTAATACTTGTAAATGATATCCTGAGGGTTTGAAACCCTGGATTTGCACATCATAGTGCTATATTGAGGTGACTTGCACGCCGGATATGAGCGTGGGGTAGAGCACCGTTGGGGATTGTGACTTGGTCCGTCCCGGTTGTTGATTTTTCCGTGTATTTGGCTGAAACTACTTGTATCATCATACTATGAGCTAACTGCCATGTTTGGGCTTCGTGCCAACTATGTGAATCCTTCGAGGATTGATATTACTGTTTTAGCATATCTTGCATATCATTTGGTTTCAGTCCAAGGTTTTAAATACTGTTTTGCAAACTCAGCCATACTTCTAAGTTTTGAAAACTCAATTGATATTTTAAATGATATTTCGGGCTGAGAACTACTATTTTATAAATACCCAAGGGCCTTATGATGATTTTCTGGACTGAGCATCGATCGGGCTGCGCGTCGCAGCAGTATTATATTGATTATGGGTGGATTGGGCTGTGCGCCGCAGCGGTGTTACATTGATATTGAGGCCAAGTGCCTGGATGATTATACTGATATTGATATGAGGCTGAGAGCCTAGATGTGATGCCACGAGATGGCTTGTTATTGCGCTTGGGTTGTAGGAGCCCCTCCGGAGTCTATACACACCCTTAGTAAGCACCGTCGATGATAAATAAATGGAGCGGGCTGCACGCCGCAGCGGGTACTAGAGTGTACCGTCATATGCATTGTATTGCACTCATGCATTTGTTCTCATCTTGTAATGTTGTCATGACATTCAGCACTCATATCATTGGCATTCATGCTACTTCTTGCACTGTCTACCAGATACTCTAGTGTTATTTGTTAATGGAGTGTTGTGCCCGAGAGGCTGATGTTGTACTTTGTGAGTTCGGAGTGAGCCCGCGGGGCTGATACTGTACTGAGAAGTTGATATTGAGCTGAGGGGCAGATTTCTGAATATTTCCTACTTGTTGAAATTATTTTTGCAACTGTTGAAACGGAATATTTTCAAAAGAGGTTTTAACTGAGCTCAGATGCTTTCCAAAGGATTTTCACGATTTTACTGTTTCTCCTGTAATCAAAAAAAGGGTTGTACTATTCTATATAGCATGATGGAGTGCCTTACGTGATTTCTTACTTTCAGCTATTATTTACTTTTATTACTCACTCAGTTGGAGTACTTACTTTACTTCCTGCACCTCGCGTGCAGTTGTAGGTATTGTTCCCCGGTAGCGGGTTTTGAGCTATTTGAAGATTTGTTCTCATGGCTGAGTCAGGTGACCGCTAGCATCCGCGGCACCATATCTTCTCCCTTATTTTATGTTGTTCCTGTTACTTTCAGACTTTGTTCCTATTTTCAGACTTGTAGTACTTTAGTGAACTCTGTAGTACCTCATGACTAGTGACACCCCGATGTCGGGCTGTGACGGGATGGTTCCTTGTTTTTATCGTTGTTTTCCGCACTTTTGATTATGCTAATCATGTTTTAGTTTTATAAATGTTAAATAACTATTAAAAGGAAGCGTTTGTTTCGTTGGCTGACCTTGTCTTCACGAGAGGTGCCATCACGACCGGGTTTGGGATTTGGGTCGTGAGACACCCCTGTCAAGAAACCCTAATTATGCCAATGACCACCCAAAATACACCACTAACTCCCGTCGTTCCCCTCTTTCCAACCATACCCTCAGCTCCCCTCGAATCAACGCCAAACTCGTCGAATCTTAGTTCAAAGTTTTCCTGCCACCACACAACTTTTTCTGTTCACCACCAAAATTACACCATAGGACCGCCTCCTTGTCCTCTATCGAATCCCCAAGTCCCCACCCCTCAAATATGGCCGGAACTTCTCGAATCTTGATTTGAGTTTTTTCGGCCAAAACCCTAAGTGCTCCGAATCATACCAAATTCACACCACACGACCCCCTCACCTTCATCATGACCAAGCCACCATCAATGGTGGTCGCATCTCCCCAAAATTCCCAAATCTTGGATCTGAGTTCAAGGGCCAATGGTTCAAGCCATCAAATCTCAAGGTCAAACATTAGGTGTCAATTAAATCAGTAGGAGACCCTTTCTATTTTTTTTATTATTAGGGTTCACAGTTCATCTTTGTTTTTCATGCTATTTGTGTTAGAAATTTCGCTCAGTCTATTTTCATTTTCCTTTTATGTTTGGTGATTTAGTGTTTCTTCGTATGAACATGTTGCTTCATGATTAGCTGAATAGTTCTTTTTATTTTTGTTATAAGCTCGAAGTGATTAATTAGGGTTTTCTTTTACATTTTTAACCAGTGATGTGTTCTATTCTTCAATAGCATGATTTTGTTCTAAGTTTGTATTTCTGATTAAGCTTAAAGATCGATTAGTTTCTACTTGCTTGAGTTTGCTGATTAGTTTTGGTTAGTTTAAGTTTTGATTAGTACTGATATTATGATGGTCAATTGGTTAGTAGTTTTTTATTGTTGATCATTAACTTGAAATTCAGTAGTTAGTTTGGATTAGGACTTGAATTTGAACTTGGTTTTAGTTGATCAAGATTGCTGAATAAATGTTTAACCATGGTTAGTTAACAGGGTTGGGTATTAGTTGAGACAAGGTTAGTAATCTCAGGGTGTTCAGGGGTATTTTGGGCATTTGATAATAGGATAGAATACTGCAGATTAGAATAGAATTCCCTAGAATCTTCTAGAATAGGGAAATTTAGGATAGTAACTTGGGTAACAAGTTAAAAAATAAAAGGAGTGAATCTGAAAATAAAGAAGGACTGAGAGTGCAAACAGAAAATTTGAGGGTTGCCCTCATGTTGCCTATTAAAAAGGCATGCCAATGCCTTGAGTCACAAGTTTTGGAACCCCAAAAATTTCCCCCAGATCCATTCTCTGAAAATCTAAATTCCAAGTTTGAAATTCAAAAATCCAAATCCTAGATCTAACACATCCAAAACCAAATAAAATAGAAAACCTTCAAAAAAAATTCAAAAAGTACTGATCCATTGTTAAATTTCAAATTAGTTTCAAGCTTTTAATCAGGGATTCACATTTTCTAGTATGATCTTTGGTTGCTGAAGTTCAGAGTGTAATCTCGAGTTCATTTAGGTTCTAATCAAGCTGTGTTTGGTTGATATACTGATCCTGTTGATTTCGAACACTTCCTGGTTATTGAGTTTGTTTCTGGGCTGTGTTTGGTCACCTGCTTGTTCACTGCCGTTGCTGACTTTTCCTTCTTGTTGTTATCTCAATTTCCAGGTATTTTTCCTTCGCCTCGTCTCAACTTATGAAGGATCCATGTAGATTGTCTGATTTGGAGACTAAATGATGAAGTATTTTGATTTGATTGTGGAATCATTTAGTGTTGTTTGGTATTGAGAGGAAACAGTCATGTTTATGTAAAAATTTGTAATTTTTGTAATAACTGGATTGTAATAAGACTGTTCGGACTGTTATTTGATTGACTATGAGTGCCTAAGTTTAGTATATTGTTTAAAATGAAGTCAGTTATCACATTAGTTGTTAGATGGATTAGGAGTTAGTTGTTTTTATTGTTTACATCTACACATGCTCATAGAACTGTATGGACTGTTAAATTAGAGAGTATTCATAGCCATATCATAATTTAGTTTCCTTTGGTGTAAGTGTGATTTTGAAGTCAGAAGATAGCTGGAATAATGTGAGTTTCGAGTTAGTTTGGGATTGAATATGAAACTGGTTCATAATCAGTGTCAGTTGGTAAATTGTTTATCAAATTTCACGACTGTTTAAAACTGGATTTTGACTGATAGGTAACTCGTTGGTAGTTTGGATTGATAATCATCATCAGATTGTTTTGAATAATTTAGTTAGCCCATTAGTAATGATCCTTGTTTAATTGTTAATGAATGTGATTAAGTTGGCAAGAAGACCACCGTTAACTGATATCACGTTCATGCTTAAAATAGGTCATTAAATTCTCTATCTTTGTTTCATTGTCAATATTGACTGAAATTTGGCTAACATCGGTTAGGAATGAAAATGTTTGGACTCAATGCTGGTCAGTTGGAAATATCCAGGCCCATGCCCCTTTTTATTTGATTAGGGTGAGGCTCATGTGGTATAATCTGAGGCTTGGGCCCAGGGGCAACATCATAAGCCCAAAATTGGGCAAGTTCAAAATCAGAGCAACTGTGCTCACTTGTTGCCTGGGCTAATTTCAAAGCCCAAAATTATTGGAATTCTACGCCATGTGAAAGACGTGGATTTTAAATGTAGTAGTTCTTAAGCAGTATTAATCAACTAAGTCCATTAGAGACAAACCAAATAGAAAATCGTAGTTTACCTTAGGATTGGCCCTTTAATAAAATGAGACGAGCCTCGCCAAACAGAACGCGTAAACTGCGGGGCCCTCTTAAATGTATATATTAAAATACTTAGAATTTGGGATGGGCCGTTTAGCGAATTTCATGGCCTTCCCCAAAGATAACAACGCGTTAGTCCCTTTAGGCACATATTTTAATAACATTACCTTCTTAAATATGGGTACACATTTATGTGATCCAAATCCAAAGCTCAACGAAGTCAAAATTTGTCAAAATTCACGGGTGCATTTATGTGACGTGGTTCGAGACATATTTTAACGACGTTGCAATTTTCTCTAAAAAATGCATAAAAGCGGTTAAAAGTTAAAATTTGCACGTAGGTTCAAAATGTATTAAAATCAGACAATTAAGCCAAATATGACAGTTGAGCGACCGTGCTAGAACCACGAAACTCGGGAATGCCTAACACCTTCTCCCGGGTTAACAGAATTCCTTACTCGAATTTCTAGTTCGCGGACTGTTAACAAAGTCATAATATCCTCGGTTCGGGGTTCAACCGGTGACTTGAGACACCATTAATCTTCTAAGTGGCGAGTATGAATCTTAATAATAAATCCCTTTCCGATTTTTCTTTAAGTGGAAAAACTCCTTTTATTATACCTTCCCGGGGTGTAGTAGCGGAAAAAGGAGGTGTGATAGCTCTGGCGTCTCTGCTGGGGAAGACAAACCCAGAACTTCGGTTTAGGGTTTAAGAATTCGATCTTAGAATAATTGTTATGTTTGGCTTTATCTGATTTTCCTACATGTTTCCTACTAAATGTGCTAAATGCTTTACCGCTTTGATATTATCTGAACTGTATATAAACTGTGACGAAACCCTTCTCTTCTCACCTCTGAGATGTTCTTACTGGTTGAGACTGCCTATTCTATTAGTGTCATACCCTGAAATAAGAAAGAGGCTCGGATAAGTTACAAAGCCGGACGATCTCACGGGTCCCCGGTACATAGCCCCTTCCTCGACTCGAGTTATCCGCTCGGGTACACAGTCTAGAACACATACCCAGGTTTTGAACCTAGAATAACTTGACTTCATACCGGATCCCTAGTAGGAGCGCTTATTTGCATCACGTGCATATGACTTAGGGGACTCAACACAGGGGTTGGGTCCGTCTAGGACAGGTAACCTGAAATGAAAAGACCATCCTGATGCATCTTACGTGTTGCGTGTGCATTTATTTGTCTCGGACTCGCATGCTGACCGGCTTTGAATGTCTGGAAAAGTTGAAAGACAAAAGAGAAAAAGAGAAACCAGCATTGTAGAAGTTAATTACCTATATTAGAAAAACCAATGTCCAAGTAGTGCCGAAACTCTACCGGATTTTTGGAAAAATAAAAGAAAAAAAAAGGAAAAGTATTTTAATAGTTTGTTTGCCAATGGAAAAGAAAAACATAAAGAGCTTTATGTTCAAATTAGTTTGTTTTATTTGCCACTGAAAAAGAAAATATAAAAAGAGTTCGGTTTTCCGAAATAATGCATTTGTCAAAAAAGAGTCTTGTTTTCGAAAATAGTTAGTTCAATCTGCCTGAACTACGCTGGTTTTGGTTCTCACCGGGTGTGAGATACGTAGGCAACCCTCATCGGGTCCAACCATCCCTTTTCAAAAATAGCCAAATAATGTCAAAATTTTAAATGGTTGTCAAAATAAGCCGGGAAACGCCATTCTTGTTAAAAATAAGCCGAATGTCCCTCAAAAGGGCGCCGGAAGGCCGTTTTTGCAAGAACAGCCACCCTATGTCATTTCTCAATGGTTAGCGGGCAAAGCCTTAAAATCTTCTCCCAAAGTGCTGAAAGGCCATATCTGCAAAACCGGTTTTATTTTTGAAATTAGAAATTTGAATGAAAAGAATAGTGTCATGTTTTTTTTTCTTTTTAGGTCAAAATAAGTGATTAAATCACCTTAATAAATGTGCAGGATAAGCACAACTCAAAATGAACCTTTCTCAATCATGCATAAAATTCCTTTGGAGTTACGTCTATGGTGGAACGATTTAGGAGGAGAAGGGCAAGATGAAGTCAAGAAATATTTGAAAGGGCTTACCGGTTTGTTAGAGATTGTGCCTCGAGGAGACATTATAAGAGCACTGGTCACCTGTTGGGACTCGGCACATAACGTGTTCCATTTTTCAGACTTTGAGCTTACCTCGACACTAGAGGAAATAGCCGGCTACATCGGAAAAGATGAGGTTCCTTTAAGGGACAAGTACTTAGTTGCCCCGAGAACTGTAGCCGTGCACAGATTTTTAGACTCTCTGAAGATACGCAGGACGGTTCACAACACAGATCTGGCAAATGGATTTTGTGCTCCACACTTTATATATCACAGATATGGCCATATCGGGGGGTTCAACAACCCGGAAAGCAAGACAGAAACATTAACATAAAAATAGCCGGGGTCGTCAGTACTCTAATTACTCAAGCCAAAAGCACTCTTGCGCCTATGATATTAGTCGAAATCTTCCGCGCTCTTATAGCCTGCAAAGCCGGGGGAAACTTCTTCGAGGGGTGCAATCTACTGCTGCAAATGTGGATGACAGAGCACCTGTGCCATCGTCCTCAGTTCTTAAGCTATGGGTCTCCAGAGAAAACATGCATAGAAGAGTTTTATACGAGGATTAAAGGGGTCAATTTGCCTGAAGGATTCACGGGTTGGACAACATATTTCATGTCGCTCACCGCTAGTCAAATAGAGTGGACGCTTGGATGGTTTCCTATTGATGAAATCATATATATGCCAGCAGCAAAGACGCACTTCCTCCTAATAGGTCTTAAGAGC
The DNA here is from genome assembly GCA_026770625.1 of Nicotiana glauca. Taxonomy (NCBI): domain Eukaryota; kingdom Viridiplantae; phylum Streptophyta; class Magnoliopsida; order Solanales; family Solanaceae; genus Nicotiana; species Nicotiana glauca. The sequence goes on along the minus strand of MU717378.1, from coordinate 34,314 downwards.
ATTCAGCCTTATGCCCCATATCGGGTTTTAAGGCAACTCGGGAGGTGCCAAATAGTGCCAAAAGACGGCGATCTTAGTGCTCAGGTAGTTGCGATTAGCCCTAATGGACAGTTTCTTGAAGCAAGAGTCTGCCAGATCTGGAAGGAATGTCAATACCTAAAATCAGATACTTGCGTGCAGGATCGGGCCAAAGGTGAAGTGTCGCTGGGATACCTTGCTTGGTATAGGAGAGAATGTGAGCACGAGAGGCCAGCTAAAAGACCTCACATCTAGGAGTTTGCCAAATCATCGCAAGAGCAGTGGGCTTGGTTAGCTAAAGAAAATGAGTACAAGGCAAAAATAGGAGAATTGGAAAAGCAAATCCGAGACCTTCAGTTTGGGAACAACGTGCAAGCTGCGGCCGACGAGAGTGAGAAAAAGAAATTGGCCAAAGAGATGAAGCCTTACGAGCCCAAATCCAAAAGATGAAGGTAGCAGCTGAAAGTCCTGTCAGGAGCTCCAAAGATGCAAAGCTTATAGAAAACGTATGGCAAAAAGTGAATGACTACAGTTTTGACCTCAACAAGGCAAAAAGAGAATTAGTCGGGGTTCGAAAACAACTGGCCAAAAATGCGGAAGAGCTCACTCGCATGGTCAAACAGTTGAAAGAAGAACACGATAATGAGGTCCCGGGATTGAGGAAAAAGGTCATCGCCGCAGAAAACAAAATGATCAAACAGGCAAAAGAATTCAAGGTTGAAAGAGAGCACTGCTACACAGCATTAGCCCAATTAGAAATGGACGTGCAACAACTCCAGGAACGAAATCAGCAGACTTTGGAGGCTGGGGCCCAACAAATAGGCAGCTGCTTCAGGAAAAGGGCATAATCAGAGAGAGAATCCTAGCTATTGCTCACTACATTACCAGGAAATGCCAAATGAGCGATAACATGACTCATACTACCTTCTTTGCCTCGGTGATGATATTTGTGAAACAGATAATGAGTGACCTGGACAAACTTCAAGGGGAACTTGCATATAGGCCCGTGGCGAGACCGAACGATGTCCTGCGGCCACCAGGAGTTTTATTGTATTCATGATTGTCATTGGAGTATGTATTTCCTTTTACTGGAGTTTGTCAGTTGTCTGAGTCTGTATTTTCTTTTCGAGTCATTCTACATTTTCATTTTTGAAGTATAATAATTGTTGGTGAAGTTTGTAGTCCTTATTGTCATTTAGAATTTGTTAGTTGTCTTAATACGTCAGTCTTGAGTCCTTGTAATACCTACTGTTAGTAAAAGTGAAAATTCCCAAAAATATTTTTGCTTCTATTTTGCATTTATTACACTTAGACAGATTTATGCAGGGTCAGGATACGTAGACAATCTCCATAGGATCCGACCGGTAACTAAATAAAAAAAAGAAGGGAAGAAAAGCAAAAGAGCAAAAAGAACCAAAGATGGAAAGAAAGAGAGCCAAAGAAAAACAAAAGACAAAAAAAAGAATCCACAACAAAAGAAACAATGGCAAAACAAAAAAGAAACAAAGGCAAGAATAAAAGAAAAGAAGTCGCAGTCGGGAATAAAGAAAGTCGGGATGACGCAAGCAGTCGAACAAAGGCATTATAGAAACCGTTAACTGCCTAGGTGCATTTATTCCCCAAATGCGTGGTTATCTATTTGTTAATGCCCTAACCGCTAACAATGTTGTTGTTGATGATGAGTCCAGGCAAGTGGTTCAGTTAACTGGCATTCTGGCAACCTACCCATATAACACCCGCTCTAAGGATACATAAAAAATGGTCAACCAAGAGCAAGAGGCAAGCATTGTCGACCCGTCTAGGGAAGAAGAAGTTGCGGATGTCAATGCAATGAAAGAGGAGATGTATAAACTGAAGCAACAGATGGCTGAAATGTACCGGGCATGGGCAAAGGGACACCCACTACCAGACTATCCTGCTAACCCCCCATATCCCACCATTAGCTCAGCCACAAGATCCTCCCACAGTGAACTCCTCTTCGGCCTACCCTACCTACCAGCAATACTACGCAACTACTTCCCAAACACCACCACCCAAACAAATCCCATGCCCTCTACCACCAGCTACTCCTATGTTTGTGGCTCCTCCACCCACCGCATTACACAAATCTTCTAGTGACCCCTGTTCCAAACCCAGGAAAACCATTATTACCCACCTAAAACCACCTTCAAACCTCCAGAACCATACTCTTACGCTCTCCGTCTTGATATCTTAGTTGAAGAAGAGAAACCTCCCAAAAACCCTGAGCAGGAGGAGATGATACAAAAGGTGAAAAGCTTAGAGCGATCGTTCAGAAATATGCAGGGTCTAGGAGGATAGGTGAGTGTGGCCTACAAGGACCTGTGCTTGTTTCCCGACGTCCAGTTGCCCGCGGGATTCAAGTTACCCAAGTTTGATCTGTATGACGGACATGGTGACCCAGTAGCCCATCTGAGGGGATTTTGCAGTAATATGAGAGGCGCTGGGGGAAGGGATGAGTTATTAATGGCATACTTCAGTCAAAGTCTAAGTGGTGCTGCTTTGGAATGGTACATGCGGCAAAATCATGCTCGATGGTACACCTGGGATGATTTGGCCCAAGCATTTGCAGGCCACTTTCAATACAATCTTGAGATTGTCCCCGACCGTCTATCATTGACCAAAATTGAGAAGAAGCCGGGGGAGAGCTTCAGAGAGTACGGTTTTCGGTGGAGAGAACAGGCCGCAAGAGTTGGTCCTCCAATGAAGGAAAGCGAGATGGTCGATTATTTTTTGCAGGCTTTGGAGCCTACCTACTATGGTCATCTGGTATCGGCAGTTGGGAAAACTTTTAATGAGGTGGTGAAAATGGAAAGTATGGTGGAAGAGGGTCTCAAGTCCAACAAAATTATGAGTTATTCGGCAATCAAAGCAACTACCCAGGCTATCTAGAGCGGCACTGGAGAGGTATTGGGAAAGAAGAAGAAGGAAGATATTACAGTAGTGGAATCGAGAGCTTGGTCCGGGGGTCCATCACCATATTATCACCAACCACGACCCTATCCCCAAACCTACCCACACACCCAATATGGCCCACCGCAACACTACTATCCACCTCCCGCCCCCATTGCTCTGTCCACCATGCCCAAACATACCCCCAACCTCAGGCGCCATGGCGTGCACCTACCCCACAAAATACTTACCATACTCAAAGTACCTACCCACCTCCGAGAGCCTACAGAAACCCCACTGGACCCGGTTTTCGACCCAACCCTATTTCTAAAAATGATAGGTTGTAGAAGAAGAAAACTTTCACTCCATTGGGAGAATCTTACACCAGCTTATACGACAAATTGAGACAACTGGGTATGTTAAGTCCGATTGAACCCAAAGTGTCGAATCCTCCCCCAAGGAACCTGGACCACTCAGTGAGTTACGAGTATTGCTCGGGTGCCCCGGGACATGATATAGAGAAATGCTGGTATTTGAAAACGGCCATCCAGGAGGTCATTGATACCCGCCAAATTGAGGTACAGGCTCCAGAGACACCTAACATCACTCGGAATTCATTGCCAGCCCATCACGAGACCCATATGATTGAGTTAGTGCAAAAGGGAGAGCATAAGAGGCCTTTACAAACTGTAATGATGATCAGGGCCAGTGAGGACAGAGCAAATGAGAAATCAACTAGTGGAAAGGTATTGGTCAAGGTAGAGCAGACAGTCAGGAAACCAGTGATGGAGGTAAAACGAGAACCAGTTAAAGTGAGGGTACCAGGGGCAGCTGTCAAGCCCATTGTGATCGTAAAAGGCATTCGCACAGAGCTGGTTATCATCAAACCAGTGACTCAGTTAACAGTGGCCAGTGAAAAAGCCGTCCCATGGAATTATGGCCTAGTGACTGTGATGTACAAAGGGAAGGAAGTTAAATAAGAAGTTTGTGAAACCCATGGGCTGAATCGTTCAGGGAGATGCTTTGCCCCTGAAGATCAGAGAAAAGTTAAAGCAGCCAAAGATAATCCAACACCAGTAAAAAAGGTCGTAACTGAAGAAGAAGCATAAGAATTCTTGAAGAAGATGAATGCGCAAGATTATTCCATTGTAGAACAATTGAGAAAAACCTTGGCACAGATTTCATTGCTATCTTTATTGATCCATTCGGATGAGCACCGCCGGGGGTTGATGAAGATTCAGAATGAAGCCCATGTTCCGGATAAGATCTTTGTGAGTCATCTGGAGAAAATAGCAAACAAGATTTTTGAGGTCAACAGGGTTACATTTTCTGATGATGAGTTACCTTTGGAGGGTACTGAGCATAATAGAGCGCTCTACCTCACAGTGAAATTTGAAGACTCTGTGGTTACCCGGGTGCTGATTGACAACGGGTCCAGCGCAAACATTTTGCCCTCTATCCACCCCGGAAAAGGTAAAAGTGGACAGTGAGAGAATCCACAAGAATAGTATTTGCATACGAGGATTTGATGGGGGGTAAAGGACACAGTTTGGGATATCGTGTTGGAACTGACTATAGGACCAGTTGAATTTACTATGGAGTTCCAGGTACTCGACGTGGCTGTTTCTTACAATCTTTTGTTAGGCCGACCTTGGATTCATACAGCAAAAGCAATGCCATCTACCTTGCATCAGATGGTCAAATTCGAATGGGACCGGCAGGAAATTGTGGTGCATGGGGAAGATAGTCCGTGTAATACCATAATGCCTTTTGACGAAGCTGAGGATGACAAAGGTCCATGGGTTTACCAAGTCTTGGACATAGTATCAGTTGCAAAGATCCCAGAAGGAGAGTGTATTCCTATGCCCAGGGTAGCTGCTGCATCTGTCATGGTGGCTTCGGAAATGATAAAGAATGGATTCTTACCTGGAAAAGGCTTGGGTGCTTCGTTGCAAGGAATCATACAGCCGGTATCTTTTCCTGAAAACCTGGATACTTTTGGTTTAGGCTTCAAGCCCACTGTTGCTGACATAAGACGAGCTAAGAAGATGAAAAAAAGAGCATGGACCCTTCCAAAACCCATCCCCCGCCCTTCCCGTTCCTTTTTTCGGCCTGGTATTAAGAGGCGCCCAACAACGGTAATGCCTAATTTTGTGGTGGTGGAACCTAACAAGGAGCTGATTGAGAGGTTTGAGAAGTTGTTTGATGAGGTGAATGTGGTGGAGGCAGGAGAAGGTCCGAGCAAGGCAGATATGCAGTTCGTGGGGCCCCATGCAAAGCTTAATAATTGGGAAGCAGCTCCTCTTCCTACCCGGAGGGAGTCTTGATAGTTAGTTTTGATTTTCCTTTCAGTTTAATCTGGGTTATTTCCAAGGTTGTAATTCGGATGCTATGTTTCGTCCGTTTGGACAAGTTAAATCTTGTTATCTTATAATTTTAATGAAATGTAATTTCCTTCCTTTTTCATTCCTGATAGCCTTTATTTTGTCTTTCTTTTCGTTTTACAGTCCATTTTATGCTGGTTTCACTGATGTGTCATGCATGAGGAGTCTTCGGCCTAGTCTTGATTACCAATCTAACTCCGAAATAATAATACAAGAAATTGAGTGTGATGATGAGGTAGAATATGATGAGGAAGAAGCCTTTGAAGAAATCAGTAAAGAATTAAGCCAATTTGAAGAAAAACCCAAACTAATCTGAATTAAACAGAGGCAATCAATTTAGGGGATCAGGAGAATGTACAGGAGACAAAAATAAGTGTCCATCTGGAACCTCCGCTCAAAGAAGAGATAATCAAAGCGTTGCTTGAGTACAAAGATGTCTTTGCATGGTCATATGACGATATGCCGGGATTAAGCACCGATTTGGTGGTCCAAAAATTGCCCACCAACCCAGCGTGCCCCCATCAAGCAGAAGCTGAGGAAATTTAAAATAGATATCAGTGTGAAAATCAAAGAAGAGGTCACCAAAAAGTTTAATGCGAAGGTCATCCGGGTCACCCGGTATCCCACCTGGTTAGCTAATGTTGTGCATGTGCCAAAGAAGGATGGAAAGACCAAAGTGTGCATTGATTACCGTGATCTCAATAATGCGAGTCCAAAAGACAACTTCCCACTGCCAAACATCCACATATTGATCGATAATTGTGCCAAACATGAGATTGGTTCTTTCGTGGATTGTTATGCGGGATATTACCAGATTTTGATGGATGAGGAGAATGCGGAAAAGACGGCGTTCATCACGCCTTGGGGAACGTATTGTTACAGGGTCATGCTATTTGGGTTGAAGAACGCAAGGGCAACATACATGAGGGCGATGACCACCATGTTCCATGACATGATACATCGGGAAATTAAAGTCTATGTAGACGACGTGATCATAAAGTCGAGGAAGCAATGTGACCATGTCAAGGACTTGAGGAAGTTTTTTCAGAGGCTCCGCAGGTACAACCTCAAACTTAATCCAGCAAAGTGTGCATTTGGCATTCTGTCTGGGAAGTTGTTGGGGTTCGCGGTAAGTCGATGCGGTATTGAGTTAGACCCGTCCAAGATCAAAGCTATTCAGGAGCTGCCGCCGCCGAGGAGCAAGAAAGAGGTGATGAGTTTGCTTGGCAGATTGAATTATATCAGTAGGTTCATTGCCCAGCTCACAACTTGCGAGCCCATCTTTAAGCTGCTAAAGAAAGATGTTGCGGTCAGATGAACGGATGAATGTCAGGCAGCATTTGACAAAATTAAGGAGTATTTGGCCAGTCCACCTGTGTTGGTCCCGCTAGAGTCGGGAAGACCCTTGATCCTTTATCTGATAGTTTTGGATAAGTCTTTAGGTTGTGTACTGGGGTAGCATGACATCACAGGAAAGAAAGAGCAGGCGATTTACTACCTCAGCAAGAAGTTCACATCATATAAGGTGAAGTACACTCAGCTTGAGAGGACGTCTTGTGCCTTAACCTGGGTAGCACAGAAGTTGAAACATTACTTGTCATCATATATCACCTATCCCATCTCTCGGTTGGACCCGTTGAAGTACATTTTTCAGAAGCCCATGCCTACAGGGAGCTCTCAAAGTGGAAAATCTTGCTCACAGAATTTGATATTGTCTACGTGACCCGAACCGCGATGAAGGCACAAGCGGTGGCTGATCATCTAGACGAGAACCCAGTTGATGATGAATATAAACCTTTGAAGACATATTTCCCTGATGAGGAGACAATGCATGTTGAGGAATTAGAACAGGTAGAGAAGCCAGGATGGAAACTGTTCTTTGATGGGGTTGCCAATACCAAAGGCGTCGGGATAGGAGCGGTACTTATAACACTACCCTATTACGGCTCAACTGCATTTCTATTGCACCAATAACATGGCTGAATACGAGGTGTGTATCTTGGGTTTGAGGTTGGCTATAGACATGGGTGTCCAGGAAATCTTGGTCATGGGTGACTCAGATCTTCTGGTGCACCAGATTCAGGGAGAATGGGAGACACGAGACTTAAAGCTCATACCGTACCGGCAGTTTTTGCATGAACTTTGTAACGGTTTCAGTCAATAGGCTTCAGGCACATTCCAAGGATTCATAATGAAGTTGCCAATGCTTTGGCCACTTTGGTGTCAATGTTGCATCATCCAGATAAGGCTTATGTGGACCCGTTGCAGATTCAGGTTCGAGATCAGCATGCTTATTGTAACATGGTAGAAGAAGAACTTGATGGTGAGACGTGGTTCCATGATATCAAAGAATACCTCAGGATGGGAGTATATCCGGCACAGGCAACAGGGGATCAAAAGAGAGCAATTCGACGCTTGGCAAGCGAATTTTTCTTCAGTGGAGGAATGTTGTACAAAAGAACTCCAGATCTTGGCTTATTGAGATGCATGGATGCTAAGCAGGCTAAAGTTATCATGACTGAGGTACACGCGGAAGTTTGTGGACCTCATATAAGTGGATATGTGTTAGCAAAGAAGATTCTTCGAGCAGGTTATTATTGGCTTACTATGGAACGGGATTGTATCAGTTTTGTGCACAAGTGTCATCAATGCCAGGTACATGGAGATTTGATTCATTCTCCACCATCTGAATTGCATACAATATCGACACCATGGCCCTTCGTTGCTTGGGGAATGGATGTCATTGGGCCGATCGAGCTAGTGGCATCAAATGGGCACAGGTTTATTCTAGAAGCCATTGATTATTTCACTAAGTGGGTTGAGGTGAAAACTTTCAAATCTATGACCAAGAGGGCAGTGGTGGATTTCGTGCATTCAAATATCATCTATCGGTTCGGAATCCCGAAGGTAATCATCACAGACAATGGTGCCAATCTCAATAGCCATATGATGGCGGAGACATGTCAGCAGTTTAAGATCACGCACCACAATTCCACCCCATATCGTCCTAAGGCAAATGGAGCAGTCGAAGAAGCTAATAAAAACATCAAGAAGATACTTCAGAAAATGGTGGAAGGATCCAGGCAATAGCATGAGAAGTTACCTTTCGCCTTGTTAGGCTACCGCACTACTATTCGCACTTCATTAGGGGCGACTCCTTATTCATTAGTATACGCCCCGTAGTCAGTAATACCCGCAGAGGTTGAAATACCATCCCTTCAGATTATCGTCGAGGCGGAAATTGACGATGTTGAATGGGTCAAAGCCCGCTTGGAACAATTGAGTTTGATTGATGAAAAGAGATTGGCAGCACTATGTCACAGACAGTTCTACCAACGGAGAATGGCAAGAGCATATAACAAGTGCGTCCGTGGAAGTTTGAAGTAGGGCAATTGGTGTTGAGGCGTATCCTACCTCATTGGGCTGAAGCAAAAGGAACGTTCGCCCCCAACTAGCAGGGGCCATTTGTTGTAACCCGAGTGTTGTCCAATAGCGCATTATATTTGACAGATGTGGAAGGAAAATGTGTAGAAATGGCTATCAACTCTGATGCAGTCAAGCGATACTATGTATGATTTCTTTGTCTAATTATACTTAATTGTATTTGGCATATCTTGAGATTGAAATGACGAAGGCATTTTGTTCTGCTATCCAAATACTTTATCCTTTGTTACCCTTTTTGAGCCTTATTTTATTTTCTTTCATACCCCTCTTTCGAAATCAATAACAAAACGCGGAAGCATGATCAAGGAAGATCGGCGGAGAAACAAGAAGAGTAGTCCAAAAGAAAAGAAAAAGAAAAAGAAAAAAAAAAGAGGAAAAGAGAAGAGAAAAGAAAGAAAAAGAGAAAAGAAAAAAGAAGAGAAGAAAAATGAAGAAAAGAAAAGAAAAGAAAAGAAATGAAAAGAAGAGAAAAGAAAAGAGAAGAAAAGAAATGAAAAGAAAGAAAAGAAAAGGGGAAGAAAGGGAAGATCGCAAAAATGGAGTAATTCTATAACCTGAACTACGTTCGACTTGATCCCGAAAGGGTACATAAGCAGCCTCTCTCTGAGGTTCAGTCACACCAAAACAAAAATCCCAAAATTTTCCCAAGAAAGAAACTGGGGCAGAAGTTGTGGTTGTTGTGGGAAATCTGATTCAGAAAGTTGTAATTTTGAACCCATGTTGAATTGTTTAAAGCCTTTTTATACCCTTCTTTCTAACCCTATCCAAAAGCCTACATTACAGTTCAAAGAAAGACCTTCTGATCAATCTTCAGTAAGTGCCAATACGAGCAAGTAAAAGTGATTCATGTCAGGAGCAACACTCCGGTACAAGAAGAAAAAATGATGAAAATGAGAGAGTCTTACCGGTGAAAACTCTCACGGGCACCGTAAGGCGACGTGAGTTGAGAGAAATCAAAAATGAGAGAGTCTTATTGGTGAAAACCCTCATGGGTACCATAAGGCGAAGTGAGTTGAGAGAAATAAAAAATGAGAGAGTCTTACTGGTGAAAACCCTCACGGGTACCGTAAGGCGAAGAAGAGTTTTCAGATGGGAAGATGAGACAAGTCTATGGTTGAAATATACTCAAGACATTGCAAGATGGTCAAGGTTTGGGTTTGGGTGAAAATCAGGCTACGGAAGTCCGGAACAGCAAATGTGGCAATTGAGAGTTGATTGGTTGAACAGACAGGGCTGGCTAATCCAAAATGCATGGCATGATCAATGGCACCAGTTGTTCTACTCATATAAGTCTTCTTCTCTTCTTCCTTCATTACAAATCATCCGTTTTCGGATTCTCTCTATCCTCAACCCTCGAGGTCATTGCATTTCATTCTTTCGAGATTTGTCTTTAAGATATTTTAGTGTCAGTTCTGTTCAAAACAAAAGGGAGGAATGTCAAAGCTAACTTCCAGTTTCCCATTTGCAAAGCACAACAGGTCCAGAATATAATAAAGATGAAGTAGGACATAAAGGACCACTGGAAATTTCATCGGTGGATTAATGAGCTAATTGTGGGGAAGAAGCGAAGTTTCAGACAGAGGGGTTAGAAACACAAAAACAACCATACGGGATAGAACATTTGGGTCATCAAAGTCAGAGGGTTGAAATTCGGTCAGGAAATCGAGGAGGTTCAAGGCAAGTCCAGGGAAGCAGGTCGGAGTAAAGCCCAGCGGCAGGGACATACCCAGTAAGAATGCCAGCAACTAACCACCATTTTATATTAACAAATTTTTCTTTGGTTGAGACAGGGGCAAGAAATTTTCTCTGTTTGATATTTTGAAGTCAGGCGCCTACCTGGAGAACAAAGGAAGACATTTTAACCTTCAGCAATCAGGTGCCCACCTGGAGAATAAGGGAAGTCCAATTCAAAATTTTTGTTCTCAATTTTTTCAATAATATTTGGCAACATGATGCGCCCAGCCACCAAACTGGGGCAGAAAATCTTCTTTGTTTGTCTGTTTTTGTTGAAATCAGGTGCCCACCTGGAGAACAAGGGAATAAATTTCAAGTTTCAGCAATCAGGTGCTCACCCGGAGAACAAGGGAACACATTTCAAGTTTCAGCAATCAGGCGCCCACCTGGAGAACAAGGGAATACATTTCAAGTTCAGCAGTCAGGTGCCCACCTAGAGAACAAGGGAATACATTTCAAGTTTCAGTAGTCAGGCGCCCACCTGGAAAACAAGGGAAGTACGATTCAAATTTTAGCTTTAGTTGAAAACATGATGTGCCCAACCACCAAAATGGGGCAAAAAAATTTCTTTGTTTGTTTATTTTGTAACAGGTAGGAGCCCACCTGGAGAACAAGGGAATACTTTTCAAGCGTTGCAGTCAGGAGCCCACCTGGAGAACAAGGGAATACTTTTCAAGCGTCAGCAATCAGGAGCCCGCCTGAAGAATAGAGGCACATATCTCAAAATTCAGCAGTCAAGCATCACTCGGGGGAATGGCAAAACATCTCCGATCGTAATGCAAGGCAACAACGCAAGAATTCCATCGGAAGAATACAAGTTCAAGGCAACACAAGAGAAAGTTTGAAGACATAGATAGGACCTTTTGTAATTCATAGATCATAGCTGAGGCTAACTTCTTTTTATTTTAACACGGTGTAATAAGGAGGTCAGCGAACAGTAGCAGCAGCAACAGCAGAGAAATCACAGCTCCTGGTAATCCCAGCTACCAGACCTTCCCGAACTACACTGACTTGATTTCTTTTTAGCCAGGGATATGTAGGCAACCTCCGAAGCAGGGTGCGGTCAGATGGTTTTCAAAAATGCTTCACACAGAATATTCAAACGGGCAAAAATCGCTCGTGTTCACTCACTTATCTTTGCACGAAAACTCTTCGTATTTTCGGGAAAAGAGGGACAGCTGTGAGCACGTGATTTTTGCCCTAAATGAATTATTCCCACAATTTCAAAAAAAATGATTTCTTCCATTATTTTGCAATTTTGTGAACTTTGTGTTATTTTCTGTTAATTATTTGCATTTTATTTGTGCATTTTAATTCATATGAAAAATATAAAAAAATACACTTGGCACTTGCATTTATGATTTAATTTTATATTTTAGGATTAACTAGCGGTTAAGTTGTTTGCAAAATAAAATATAAAGAAAATGACAAAAATGGTTCTTTGCATTTTTACTTTCAATTTTTTTTAGGATTTGTCTTAAGTTTTAGTTTAAAATTAGAATTTAGTTAATTTTGAAAATTATATAATATAATTTTAGAGTCAATTTGGTCTTTTACTTTTGAATTTGTCATTTTAACAAACAAAAAAATATATATAAATACAAAATAAGAAAAAGAGAAAAAGAAAACAAAATGAAAAAGGAGAAAAACAAATGGAAATAAATAAAAGGCTGCCTTAATAAGGGCCATCGATTTGGGCCATGTCAATTAGGTGTTTCCATCCCAATACATTTGTACCACTTCCCAGGCCCAAATGATCACCCCCATCCGGTCCAGTTTCTCATTTACCAAAACGACCCCGTATTGAATCCCAATAGATCCTAGTCGTCTAGGTTAAGTTGATCCAATAGCCAGGAAGCCTAGGATCATTTGATATTAAACGGTTGGAACCCAACCCCCATACCCTGTCTCATCTCTTCACTCATCCCTATTAAGAAACCCTAACCCCAGCCACCCCCATATCCTCCGGTGAAACCCGCCGGCGGCGATGATAGTGGTTATGCCAATGACCACCCAAAATACACCACTAACTCCCCTCGATCCCCTCTTTCCAACCATACCCTCAGCTCCCCTCGAATCAACGCAAACTCGTCGAATCTTAGTTCAAAGTTTTCCGGCCGCCGCACAACTTTTTCCGTTCACCACCAAAATTATACCATAGGACCGCCTCCTTGTCCTCTATCGAACCCCCAAGGCCCCACCCCTCAAATACGGCCGAAACTGCTCGAATCTTGATTCGAGTTTTTCCGGCAAAACCCTAAGTGCTTCGAATCATACCAAATTCATACCACGCGACCCCCTCACCTTCCTCATGACCAAGCCACCATCAATGGTGGTCGAATCTCCCCAGAATTCCCAAATCTTGGATCCGAGTTCAAGGGCCAGTGGTTCAAGCCATCAAATCTCAAGGTCAAACATTAGGTGTCGATTAAATCAGTAAGAGTCCCTTTTTATTTTTTTTTTATTATTAGGGTTCACAGTTCATCTTTGTTTTTCATGCTATTTGTGTTAGAAATTTCGCTCAGTCTATTTTCATTTTCCTTTTATGTTTGGTGATTTAGTGTTTCTTCATATGAACATGTTGCTTCATGATTAGTTGAATAGTTCTTTTTATTTTTGTTATAAGCTCGAAGTGATTAATTAGGGTTTTTTTTTACATTTTTAACCAGTGATGTGTTCTATTCTTCAATAGCATGATTTTGTTCTAAGTTTGTGTTTCTGATTAAGCTTAAAGATCGATTAGTTTCTTCTTGCTTGAGTTTGATGATTAGTACTGATATTATGATGGTCAATTGGTTAGTAGTTTTTGATTATTGATTAGTAACTTAAAATTCAGTAGTAAGTTTGGATTAGGACTAGAATTTGATCTTGGTTTTAGTTGATCAAGATTGCTGAATAAATGTTTAACCATGGTTAGTTAACAGGGTTGGGTATTAGTTGAGACAAGGTTAGTAATCTCAGGGTATTCAGGGTATTTTGGGCATTTGATAATAGGATAGAATACTGCAGATTAGAATAGAATTCCCTAGAATCTTCTAGAATAGAAAAATTTAGGATAGTAACTTGGGTAACAAGTTAAAAAATAAAAGGAGTGAATCTGAAAATAAAGAAGGACTGAAAGTGCAAACAGAAAATTTGAGGGTTGCCCTCATGTTGCCTATAAAAAGGCATGCCAATGCCTTGAGTCACAAGTTTTGGAACCCCAAAAATTCCCCCCAGATCCATTCTCTGAAAATCTGAATTCCAAGTTTGAAATTCAAAAATCCAAATCCTAGATCTAACACATCCAAAACCAAAAAAAATAGAAAACCTTAAAAAAAATCCAAAAAGTACTGATCCATTGTTAAATTTCAGATTAGTTTCAAGCTTTTAGTCAGGAATTCACATTTTCTAGTATGATCTTTGGTTGCTGAAGTTCAGAGTGTAATCTCGAGTCCATTTAGGTTCTAATCAAGATGTGTTTGGTTGATTTACTGATCCTGTTGATTTCGAACACTTCCTGGTTATTGAGTTTGTTTCTGGGTTGTGTTTGGTCACCTGCTTTTTCACTGTTGTTGCTGACTTTTCCTTTTTCTTGTTATCTCAATTTCTAGGTATTTTTCCTTCGCCTCGTCTGAACTTATGAAGGATTCATGTAGATTGTATGATTTGGAGACTAAATGATGAAGTATTTTGAGTTGATTGTGGAATCATTTAGTGTTGTTTGGTATTGAGAGGAAACAGCCATGCTTATGTAAAAATTTGTAATGTTTGTAATAACTGGACTGTAACAAGACTGTTCGAACTGTTATTTGATTGACTATGAGTGCCTAATTTTAGTATATTGTTTAAAATGAAGTCAGTTATCACATTAGTTGTTAGATGGATTAGGAGTTAGTTGTTTTTATTGTTCACATCTACACATGCTCATAGAACTGTTTGGAGTGTTAAATTAGAGAGTATTCATAGCCATATCATAATTTAGGTTCCTTTGGTGTAAGTGTGATTTTGAATTAGAAGATAGCTGCAATAATGTGAGTTTTGAGTTAGTTTGGGATTGAATACAAAACTGGTTCATAATCAGCGTCAGTTGGTAAGTTGTTTATAAAATTTCACGACTGTTTAAAACTGGATTTTGACTGATAGGTAACTCATTAGTAGTTTGGATTGATAATCATCATTAGATTATTTTGAATAATTTAGTTAGCCCATTAGTAATGATCCTTGTTTAATTGTTAATGAATGTGATTAAGTTTGCAGGAAGACCACCATTAACTGATATCACGTTCATGCTTAAAATAGGTCATTAAATTCTCTATCTTTGTTTCGTTGTCAATATTGACTGAAATTTGGCTAACATCAGTTAGGAATGAAAATGTTTGGACTCAATGCTGGTCAGTTGGAAACGTCCAGACCTATGCCACTTTTTATTTGATTAGGGTAAGGCTCAGGTGGTATAATCTGAGGCTTGGGCCCAGGGGCAACATCATAAGCCCAAAATTGGGCAAGTTCAAAATCAGAGCAACTATGCTCACTTGTTGCCTGGGCTAATTTCAAAGACCAAAATTACTAGAATTTTGCGTCATGTGAAAGACGTGGATTTTAAATGTAGTAGTTCTTAAGCAGTATTAATCAACTAAGTCTATTAGAGATAAACCAAATATAAAATCATAGTTTACCTTAGGATTGGCCCTTTAATAAAATGAGATAAGCCTTGCCAAACAGAATGCGTAAACTGTGGGGCCCTCTTAAATGTATATGTTAAAATACTTAGAATTCGGGATGGGCCGTTTAGCAAATTTCACGGCCTTCCCCAAAGATAACAACGCGTTAGTCTCTTTAGGCGCGTATTTTAATAACATTACCTTCTTAAATATAGGTGCACATTTATGTGACCCAAATCCAAAGCTCAACGAAGTCAAAATGTGTCAAAAACCACGGGTGCATTTATGTGACGTGGTTCGAGACGTGTTTTAACGATATTGTAATTTTCTCTAAAAATGCATAAAAATGGTTAAAAGTTAAAATTTGCACGTATGTTCAAAATTTATTAAAATCAGACAATTAAGCCAAATATGACAGTTGAGCGACCATGCTAGAACCACGGAACTGGGGAATGCCTAACACCTTTTCCCGGGTTAACGGAATTCCTTACTCGGATTTTTGGTTCAAGGACTGTTAACAGAGTCATAATTTCATCAGTTCGGTGTTCAACCGGTGACTTGGGATACCATTAATCTCCCAAGTGGCGACTCTGAATCTCAATAATAAATCCCTTTCCGATTGTCCTTTAAGTGGAAAAACTCCTTTTATTATACCTTCCTGGGGTGTAGTAGCGGAAAAAGGAGGTGTGACAACTGCCGCTAATCTTTTCTCATCAATCAGAATTAATTGCTTCGATCGGGTTTTGACCCACTCATCATCAATCTGTGCTTCATCATCACACTCCATTTTGGATTCTCAAAATTAACTTGGCTTTCAAAACTCGACCGAAGACTCCTCATGCATGTCATGTCATTGAAACTAGAATAAAAAGAACTGTAGAAGAAAGAAAAGAAAGACAAAAATTAAACTATCAGGAATGAAGAAGAAGGGAAATTGCATTTCATTGAAATTGAAAGATAATAAAGTTTAACACATCCAAATGGACGGAACATAGAATCTAAACCACAACCCTGGAATAATCCAGACAACTAAAAGAAAATCAAAGCACACTACCAAAACTCCCTCCGAGTAGGAAGAGGAGTAGCTTCCCAATTTTTGATCTTGCCATTCGGCCTGACAAATGATCTGGACAGTCGCGGGATGGGCTTTAGAAGAACCCATGCTCTCTGTTTCAACTTTCTGGCTCGCCTTATATCTGCAGTTGTAGGTTTGAACCCCAAACCAAAAGTATCCAAGTTTTTAGGAAGAGACACTGGCTGTACGATGCCTTGCAGAGAAGCACCCAAACCCTTTCCAGGTACGAAGCCATTCTTCAACATCTCAGAAGCCACCATGACTGATGCGGTTGCTACTTTCAGAATTGGAACACATTCCCCTTCTGGGATCTTTTCAACTGATACTGTATCAAAAACCTAGTAGATCCACGGCCCCTTATCATCTTCAAATTCGATGAGAGGTATAATGGCATCACTCTGGGCACACAAACTATTCTCTCCGTGTACCATAATTTCCTATCTTTCCTATTCAAATTTAACTATCTGGTGCAGGGTAGACGACACTGCCTTGGCTGCATGAATCCAGGGTCGGCCTAGCAAAAGATTGTAAGAAACCGCCACATCAAGCACCTGGAATTCCATAGTAAATTCAACTGGCCCTATTGTCAGCTCTAGCACTATATCCCCAACTGAATCTTTCCCTCCACCATCGAAGCCCCGAACAAAAATACTGTTCTTGTGAATTCTTTCATTGTCCACTTTCAATTTGTCTAGGGTGGAGAGAGGGCAAATATTGGCGCTGGACCCATTATCAATTATTATCCGGGTAACCACGGAGTCTTCACACTTTACCATGAGGTAAAGGGCTCTATTATGCTCGGTACCCTCCACGGGCAATTCATCATCAGAAAAAGTGACTTTATTTAACTCAAAAATCTTGTTTGCTATCTTTTCCAGATGGTTTACAGAGATCTTGTCAGGAACTTAGGCCTCATTCAAGATCTTCATCAATGCCCAGTGGTGCTCGTCCTAATGGATTAACAATGAGAGCAATGAGATCTGAGCAGGGGTCTTCCTTAACTTTTCTATTATAGAATAATCCTGCACTTTCATCTTCCTCAAAAATTCTTCTGCCTCTTCTTCGGTCACAGCTTTCTTCACTAACACTGGGTTATCTTTGGCAGTTTTGGCTTTTCTTAACTCCTCGGGGGCAAAGCATCTCCCCAAGCAAGTCAGACCATAGGTCTCGCAAACTTTTTATTTAACCACTTTTCCTTTTTAAAGCACTGTCATTCAGTCATAATTCCTAGGGATGGCCTTGCTGTTGACTATTGGTAGTTGAGTTACTGGTTTGATAATAACAGGCTCTGTGCGAGCACCTTCCATAACTACAACGGGCTTGTTAGCTTCCTCTAGCACTACCACTTTTGCTTTTTCTTGTTTCACTACAACCCTGCTTGAGGACTCCTTTTGAATCACCACATCTGGTTTACTAACTGTCTCTTTCGACTTGACCAACGACTTCCCACTAGTTGACTTCTCACTTGACCTGTCTTCACTAGACCTGATCATCATTACAGTTTGTGAGGGCTTTTTAGGCTCTCCTCCTTTTTGCACTATCTCAATCATATTGGTCTTATGATGGGCCGGGAGAGGATTCTAGTTGATGTTGGGCATTTTCGGGGCTTGAACCTCGATTCAACGGGTATCAATGAGCTCTTGAATAGCTGTTTTCAATTTCTAACATTTCTCTGTGTCATGCCCCGGAGCCCCTGAACAATATTCACAACTCACCAAGTGGTCAAGATTTCTCGTAGGGGGTTTGGCAGCTTAGGCTCAATCGGATTCAACATACCCAACTATCTCAACCTATGGAATAGACTGGTATATGACTCTCCTAATAAGGTGAAAGTCTTCTGTTTCTGTGACCTCTCATTCTTGAAGGCTTGGTTTGGTCGAAAACCTATTCCAGGGGGGTTTCTGTAGGCTTTTGGGGGTGGTAGGTGCTTGTGGAGCTGGGTAGGTATTCTGTGGGGTTGGTGTATGCCATTGTGCATGGACAGGAGGTTGAGTGTATATTTGAGCATGGTAGACAAAGAAATGGGGGTCTAGAGGTGGGTAGTAGTGTTGTGGTAGGCTATATGGAGTGTGAGGGTAAGTTTGGAGGTGGGGTCGAGGCTGGTTATAGTAAGGTGACGGGCCCCTGGACCAAACTCTTGACTCAACTACCGCAATGTCCTCTTTCTTCTTCTTCCCTAGTACACTCCCAGTGTCATTTTGAATGGCCTTGGAGGTCGCCTTGATTGCTAAATAACTCATGATTTTGTTGGACTTAAGTCTTTCCTCTGCCATGCTTCCCATTTTTACCACTTCGTTGGAGGACTTTCCCACCGCTGACACCAAGTGACCGAAATAAGTGGGCTCTAAGGCCTGCAAGAAGTAATCAACCATTTCACTCTCTTTCATCGGAGGGTCAACCCTCGCTGCTTTCTCTCTCCAACGGAAGCCATATTCTCTGAAACTCTTCCTGGGCTTTTTCTCAATTTTCGTCAATGATAGACGGTCTGGCACAATGTCAATATTATACTAAAAATGGCAAGAAAATGCTTGGGCTAGATCATCCCAAGTGTACCACCGGCCATGATCTTGTCGGGTGTACCATTCCAAAACTTTGACTGAAATACGCCATCAGTAATTCATCTATTCCGCCTGCTCCTCTTATCTTGCTACAAAAACCTCTCACATGTGCCACTGGATCACCATGCCCGTCACATAAATCAAACTTGAGCAACTTGAACCCCGCTGGTAATTGGACATCTGGGAACAGACATAGGTCTTTATATGCCACACTTACTTGACCACCTAGACCTTGCATATTCCTGAAGGATTTCTCCAAGCTCTTGACTTTTCTAATCATCTCCTCCTGCTCAGAATTCTTAGGAGGCTTCTCAGTTTCTGTCGAGAAATCAAAATGAGGAGTGTAAGAACATGGTTCTGGTGCTTTAAAGGTCGGTTCTGGGGGATAATAATGATTTTCGTGAGTCTGTAACAGAGGCTCACTGGAAGATCGGTGCAATGCAGCAGGTGGAGGTGCCACAAACACATGAGTGATTGGTGGAGGAGGGTATGGGACTTGTTTGGGTGGTGGAGCTGGTGGTGTTTAGGAGGTGGTGCCAGAGCATTGTTGGTAGGTGGGAAAGGCTGGAGATGAATTCACAGTAGGAGGCTCCTGAGGTTGGGCCAATGGTGGGATATAAGCAAGGTTGGCAGGATAAACCGGTGGTGGATGCCCTTTTTACCAGGACTGGTACATTTCAGCCATTTGTTGCTTTAACTTATACATCTCTTCTTTTATCGCATTAACATCCAATTCATCGACCTCTCTTGACGGGTCGACAATACTCGCCTCTAGTTCTTGGTTAGCCATGTTCAGCTTGTCCTTGGACCGGGTGTTTTAGGAGTGAGGTGCCAGAATGCCAATCAACTAACCACCTGCCTGGGCTTAATGCATCAACAACAACCTTGTTAGCGGTTAGGGCCTTAACATATTGGTAACCACACATTTTGGGGCATGAATGCACCTAAGCAGTTAACCGTTTCTATTATGCCTTTGATCGGTTGCACGCGTCATCCCGGATTTCCTCATTTCCATTTGCCACATTTCTCTTTTTCTTGCCTTTGCTTTTCTCTATTTTTGTTCTCTTATTCCTCCATCTTGTTTTTCCATTGTTTTCTTCTCTCAGTTTCTTTCTCTTTTCTTTCATTTTCTCTCTTGTTTTTCCTTATTTTTGTTTGTTTTTTCCCCTCTTGTTTTTCCTCTCTTTTCACTTTTTTTCCTTCTTTTGTATTTGGTTACGGTCGAATCCTATGGAGATTGCCTACGTATCATAACCCTGCATGAATCAGACCAAGCGTAGTTCTTAAAGATATAAACAAAAAATAAATAACAAAAAATATTTTGGGATTTTCAATTTTTTCATAAAAAGCAAATACTTTGATTACAATAACTCGAAAAACTCAAGACTCAAAAGCAACTAACAGACTATGAACAGATGAAAATACTGACTCAAAGAACTAACAGACTTTAACTTAACTGACAGACTTCAAAAGTAGAAAAGTACATACTCAACAATCACGAATACATTAATGCCTCAAAAACTCCTGGTGCCCGCGAGGCATCATTCGGCCTCGCCGCGGGCCTATGTGCAAGATCCCCTTGGAGCCTCTCTAAATCACTCATGATTTGTCAGAAAAATGTCATCACTGCTGCAAAGAAAGTGGTGCGGTTCATATCCTCATATGCTTGGCACTTCACAATAATATAATCGGCAATGGCCCTGATCTTCTCTCTGATCCTACCCTTCTCCTAAAGTAGACGCCCGACCTGCTGATTACGGGCCTCTAATACCTGAGTGTCGTGGAAAAAGATCATAACATTGTTCCCTTTCAGCTTTAAAATCCTTGGCTTGTTTGATCATTTTGTTCTCGACAATGATGACCCTTTTCTTTAACCCCGCAATCTCATTGTCATATTGCTCTAACTAGACATGCTCTTTCTTCTGCATTCTTATCCAGTTGTATTCGCGCCCTTGTCAACTCATTCTTCGCTTTGTTCAAATCAAAACCTTAATCATCCACTTTCTGCCTAAGGTTCTTTATAAGTTTTTCATCATTTACACTCCTGGCGGGATTTTCGGCTGCTATCTTCATTTTTTGAATTTGGGCTCGTAAGGCTTCATTTTCTTTGGCTAGTTTCTTCTTTTCACCCTCATCGGTTGTGGCTTGCAAGCTGTTTTCAAACTGAAGGTCCCAGACCTACTTTTCCAAATCTCCTATTTTGGCCTTGTATTCATTCTCCTTGGCTAACCAAGCCCACTGTTCTTGTGATGACTCGACAAAATCCTGGAGGTGGGGGTCTTTTGGCCGGCCTCCCAAATGCAATTTCCCTTCTATACCAAGCATGGTACCCAGGTGAAACTTCTCCTTTGGCTCGATCCCGTGCACAGGTATTCGCCGCCAAGTATTGACATTCACTCTAAATCTGGCGGACTGCTGCTTCAGGAAACTGGCCATCAGGACCAATCTCAACTACTTGGGCAATAAGATCTTCATCTTTTGGCACTATTTGGCATCTCCCGGGCTGTCTTAAAACCCAATACGGGGCATAAGGATGGATGCTCCTAAGACCCATCAAGAAGAAGTGAGGCCCAGTTGCTGGCATATATATGATCTCATCCACAGGCAACCATCCAAACATCCACTCTATTTGGCTGTTAGTGATGGACCGGAGGTATGATATCCATCCTGTGACCCCTTCAGGCAAGCTGATCCCATCAATCCTCGTATAAAATTCCTCTATGCAGGTTTTCTCCGTTGACCCACAACTCATGAATTGAGGACGATGGCATAGGTGTTCAATCATCCACATTTGCAACAACAAGTTGCACCCCTTAAAAAAGTTTCCTCTGGCTTTGCAGGCTATGAAAGCGCGAAAGATTTCAGCTACTATCGTGGGCGCAAGGGTTCTTTTGGCCTGGGTGAGTAAAGTGCTGACAACCGCAGCTATTTTTATGTCGATATTTCTATCTTTCCTAGGGAACATCAGAAGCCCCAAGAAGACCACCATAAAAGCAAAACGCTTATGTTCTTCTCATTTAAGGCGGTTCCCTTTGCTGCATATTCTGTTTTCCGGATTGTTGAAACCCCATATGTGGCCATATTTCTGGTATATAAATTATGGAGTACAAAAGCCAGCTGCCAAATCCGGGTTGTGGACCCCCATGCTTATCTTCAGTGAGTCTAAGAATTTGTGCACAACTACGGTTCTCGGGGCAACCAAGTACTTGTGTCTTAAAGGAACCTCAGCACTCCCAATGTACCCCGCTATTTCTTCTAAAGTCGGGGTGAGTTCAAAATCAAAAAAATGGAACACGTTGTGTGCCGGGTCCCAACATGTAACCAATGCCCTTATGATGTCTCCCCTGGGCCTAATCTCTAACAGACCGGTAAGACCTCCCAAATATTGTTTGACCTTGTTTTGTCGTTCTTTACCTAGATCATCCCACCACATATGCAACTCCAAAGGGATTTTGTTCATGATTGAGAAAGGTTCATTTTGAATTGTGCTCATCCTGCACATTTATTAAGCTGATTAAAATAAAACTATGACTAATTTTGACTCAAAGGAAACAACACCAATTTTCAAAAGTTTATTTTGAACTAAAACCCAGCTTTATAAATTTTACAAATACGCCCTTTCAGCACTTCGGGGAGGAAGATTTTAAGGATGTGCTCGCTAACTGACCCAAAATTAAAAAATGACCAAAAGTAGTTGTTCTTGCAAAAATAGCCTTCCGGCGCCCATTTAGGGACATTCGGCTATTTACGACAAGAATTGCATCACCTTACTCTTTTATCATGAAAAATAAAAATTTGTTCTCTTTTGGCTATTTTTGTTAAATGGAAGTTGGCTTACATATCCCATGCCCTATAGAAATCAAACTGGCGTAGTTCGGGCAAATAAAACAAAACCAACTATTTTTGAAAACAAAACCTTTTCATTCTTTTTTTTTATTTTTCTCAAAAATTCGGCAGAGTTTCAGTACCATTTGGACATTGATTTTTCTCTTAAAATGGGTAATTACCTCTCTTAACCCTCACACTGCTATTTTCTTTTTCAAACTCTCCCTTTTTTATTTAAAAGCCGGTCAGCATGCAAATCCAAAGCAGATAAATGCACAAGTAGGATGCATCAGGATGGTCTGTTATTTTGGGTTCACCTGTCCTAGACGGACCCAACCCCTGTGTTGAGTCCCCCAAGTCAAATGCACATGATGCAAACAAGCGTATCTACTAGGGATCCAGCATGAGGTTGAGTTATTCTAGTTCAAAACCTGGGTATATGTTCTAGAATGTGTACCCGAGCGGACAACTCGAGTCGAGGAGGGGGCTACATACCGGGAACCAAAAGGCCATCCGGCTTAGTAACTTGCCCAAGCCTCTTTCTTATTTCAAGGTATGACACTAACATAATAGGGAGTCTCGACCAGCGAGCACATCCCCGAAGATAAGAAGAGAAGGGTATCGTAACAGTTTTATATATACAATTCAGATAATATCAAAGCGGTAAAAAGCAACATTTGTACATTAGTCCCAAACATTAATAAATATAGCCAAATATAACAATTCATCTAAGCTCGAATTCTGAACCTTGAACCAGAAGTTCTGGGTTCTTGTCCCCAGCAGAGTCGCCAAAGCTGCCACACTTCCTTTTTCCTACACCCTGAAAGGGGTATAATAAAGGGAGTTTTTCCAATTAAAGTGACAATTGACACGGGATTATATTTATTAAAGAGTCAGAGTCGCCACTTGGGAGATTTATGGTGTCCCAAGTCACCATTTTAAATCCCGAATCGAGGAAAGGATTGACTCTATATTACAGTTCATGAACCAGAAATCTGGGTAAGGAATTCTGTTAACCCGAGAGAAGGTGTTAGGCACTCTCGAGTTTCATGGTTCTAGCACGGTCGCTCAACTGTTATATTCGACTTAATTATCTATATTTAAAATATTTTGAACCTATGTGCAATTTTAACTTTTAACCGCTTTTATTTAATTAATTTTTTAAGAAAGATTGCAACCTATTTAAAATATATTTCGGGCCACGTCACATAAATGCACCCGTAGCCCATAACACATTTTATCTATCGTTGAGATTTGGATTTGACTCACATAAATGTGCACCCGAGTTTAGGAACATAAATTATTAAATAATGCACCTAAAAGCAACTACGCGTTGTTGATTTTTGCGAGGGCCATGAAAATTTCGCTAAATGGCATGCCTCGAATTCTAAGGATCAATTAAATGAGGTCCATACAATTTTCATTTTTATTTGGCATGACGCGCCTCAACTACTCTAATTTTAACGGGAATCAACTAAGTTAAACTACACGAAGAACTTCTAATCACTAAAGCGAATATTTCAAGTTTAATGAGAATAATCTCATGCTAGCAGAACGAAACATTGAATTGAACTACCTAAGAGGACCCAAGCAGGTCATGGACCCGTTGTCCTCATAACTAGGCTGTCAAGAAGCAAAAGATCACGATTGGGCTCCAATGTAAAGTCCAAGAAAATGGATAGTTCCCAGGGAAGGTCACTCAACACAGTTGGGCCAATGTTACAGCCCAATTTTCATGAATCAAACCTTTGCACACAATCGACCAACAACCAATCGGGTAAAACTTTATGAAACACCGAATTAAATTAATCATTTTCGTTTTTGAATTACTGGTTCTCCAAATTCAAACACATAAAACTGGATCTTTACATTAATAACGTGATTGGGCCTAGGCCTGCGTTAGACTCGTGTGGCCTTATTACTTAGGAGAATAAGGGCCCAAAAGAATTCAGGTCATACTTTAACGGGCTATTGCTAGGGTTAGTGACCTGAAATCGAGTCTCTCCAGAAGCACGCAACGCAAATTTAAGCTCTTCATCCACAGTAGTACATCAACTTCAAGCTACCAGATTTGAACTTCATTTCATAACATATTAAATAACATACTGACTTATGCTGAACATTTAAACTAACTAACAGGCTTGGTTAAAAATAAAGACTGCACACTACTCGATTTGTCCCCAACTTATACTTATCCTCATAATTATTCCAACTCAAACATTGTCACCAAACAAGCACACCTATTTTAACCAAGATTAAAACTAAAACTCAAATGCTCAAATGAGTTTATCGTTGCAGCACTTTAACAGTCCCAAACCAACTACAACTCAGAGTCCTCAACTATTCGCGATAAAAAAACTAACTAGCATACATAATTAATCAAGTAACTAAGGCAACCAATCATATAGAAATACTACAAATAATACTATGATCATTCGCTCAACTTTGTTTTCATTTCCATCTTCAAACTCGACCTTACATTGGGTATAGTTCAGGAAAAGTGCACCTGGG
Organism: Nicotiana glauca; assembly: GCA_026770625.1. Taxonomy (NCBI): domain Eukaryota; kingdom Viridiplantae; phylum Streptophyta; class Magnoliopsida; order Solanales; family Solanaceae; genus Nicotiana; species Nicotiana glauca. Next base: position 9,212 of record MU717378.1, on the reverse strand, counting down.
AGTGAAAGGAAAGCAAAAGGATCAGTAAATCAGCAGTAGCAGAACAACCAGAATCCTAGTAGTGAAATAATGCCAAAGGAACTCAGCAAAAATCAGTGTTGATACACAGTAAACCCCAAATCAAACTTGAATTGAAATCGAATATCAAACACACTCTCAGCTTAAAACCAGCTTTCCAAACCCAAATTAAACCATCTCTAATCCCATGTGAACCAGAAATAACTTTCGAAAAAGGAAAACAACCTCAAGAACCAAAGATTACTTTAGGGTTCAAACTTTAAAATTACAGAAAAGGAAACCAATGGAACAGTGTTTTTTTTTCAATCTTCAGCCGTCTGATTTTTCTCTCTCTGAAAGTCTGCCTTCTTATGCAAGAAAGCATGCCTTTATAGGCAAGGGAGTAGGGCATCTTTCAGATTTTAGTTTTACCCCTCATGCCCTTTTCAAACTTTCATTTTTGCCTAGATACACCCAATTAATTCTCTGATTTTCAAGTTAGTCCCCCAATTATTGACTTGTTGGCCAAGCTAAGCCACTACACTTCTGAAATTCGATTAAGACTCTCACTAGAAACTTCCCTTTTCTGTTATCAAAAGATTCCCTCAATCAAATACCTAAACTACCCCTTTTCATCCTTGTTATTTACCCCTGAACAAAAATATGGGCCAAATCGACCCGGCCAGACTTGGTATAGGTCTGCAAACCCAAATTGAATCCCCACCTGGGCCCTTTGAATTTCAAAACCCAATTAGGGCAATTAGGGGTTCCCCATTTAAAAATTGACACAATATTCCCAAAAGAAAAGACCCAGAAACCTTTTAACATGTAATCAACAATTATGAGGGTGCATGAATCAATTGACTTAATCTTCATAACAAGAAATGAACTAAATTAAATCTAATTAGGTCGGCTGGAGTGAAAATAAAGAATCAGAAACTTAGCCAAACTAAATAAGTTACAAAACAGATTCCACAAAAGAAAAGAAGAAAAAAACAAAAAACAAGAAAAGGGAAAACAGAATAATGAACAAAGGAAACATGTTTGAACTCAGAAGGCAAGTTGACTTTCCAAACGGATCAATACAAGAAAACTAGGTTAAAGAGAAAGAAGGAGAAGGATAACGGGAGAAAGGAAACACAAGAGGGACAGGAACTTACCATATCGGACCTTGACACCAAATGGAAGCAAAACTTCAACCAAACTTATGTCGAGTCAGACCCTCAAACTTTGAAGGAAAAGCACTGCATGCTACCAGGCTCGAACGAAGATGATTTTGAACTTTTGGTTTGGACTCGGATTTAGGATTTGACGAGTTCAACATTGATTCGAGGGGTATGGTTTAGGGGTTTGGAGAAAGGAGATCATGGTGGGTCTGTGGTGTGATTTTGGTGTTGAAAGGAGGTGGCGCCGCCAGACAGGGGATTGGAAATTCTAGGGCGGCGGCTAGGGTTTCAGGTTTTCGATCTAGATCCGAGGGATTTGGGTAGGATTTGAAGGAAATTGGTTATGGATTGAGGATGTGGAGGCGGAGAGGAAGTTGTGGTAAAGACTTGGGGTGGTTTGGAGACTCGTCGCCACCGTAGGCGATTTCCGGCGATGGCAGACGGCGGCTATGGAGAGGTCTTCTTGTGAGAGACGAGAGACGGGGTAGGGGTGTTTGGACATTAATATATTAAACAATCCCTATTTCTCAGCCGTCTGATCAAACAATATCGACGGCTGAGATTAAAACCTAATAATACGGGGTCGTTTTGAGTGGTAAAGGGATCCTGGACCGGGTAGGCACATTGGGCTTGGGTTGGTGTGCTTTCTTGGACGGGTTTGGGTGATTTTGGGCTGGTCTTGGCTTCAACTGGCCCAATTCATAAATTGAAACTCCTTCCGTTTCTTTTTGAAAATTTTCTTCTCTTTTTTTTTTCTTTTTGAATTACTTAACAAACCGAATTAACCCTTAAATTAAAATAATTTGCTAAATTAAGTTAATTACCTATCATAATATTTACAAAATTTAGTTAACTCCTAAAAATAGAAGAAGAACTACAAATTTAAAATTAAAAGGCTAAAAATGCAAAAGTGATCCATCTTTGTGATTTTTCATTTTTATAGAACAACTAATTCACCAAATTAATCCTAAAATGTTAAACTAAATCCTAAATGCAAATGCACATATTTTTGTATTTTTCACTAATTAAAATGCACAGACAAAAATGCAAACAAGTAACAGAAAATGCCACAAAAATTCACAAAATTGCAAATAATGAAATGAAATTATTCTGTTTGAAATTATGGGAATAATTCATATAAGACAAAAATCACGCGCTTACATGATCGACAAGTGACAACATTACTATTCTTTATGAGATATATACCCTCTAATAGCGTATATTTCAAGTCAAAAAGAGGGGAGTTCACATCTTTGAGTGTGTCTTCCCAGATTATCAAATCCTTTTCATGTTTAGGTTCTTCATTTACTAGAAAATCTGCACATTTGTTTGCTTCCCTTCCGATGTATATAATAGTGGTAGCATTAATTGCTGAAGGCTAGACATCCTCTCCACATTGCAATTTGTTAGTTTTGTCTTTTAGTCCAAGACTAAGATCCCTAAAGACAAGGAAGCTTCACATAGAATATAGTTGCTTCATCTTATCAATTACACCATTTAGAATTCAAGTTTGTTTTACACTTGGAGACTTCTTGCTTTCACTTTATCTTATTCAAATATTTTTATTTTGGAGCTATGAAAAAGGAAAAACATAGTGGTAATATCTCATTAAACATGCTAATTCATCCGCTTGCAACAACTCTGCACAATTTACTGGTGTACAAATTTCCCAAGATGAAAATAAGTCATTTTCACAATCACTTAAGAGGTGAAATCCTCTATAGAAGCTTACATGTCTAAGATTTAAGAATTTGCTAATTGCATCCATTCTTTCGTCAATACAAGACGGTGTACGCTTACATACAGTAAACAATAAGTAGCACAGAGAAGACTAATACTAGCCATAAATCAGGAAAAATTATTGATACTAAAACCTTGCGCACGAAAAGAAGTCTTAATATAGATAAAGTCAACAAAGCTATCCCACCAAAGTCCTATACTTAGATAAACGTTATCATGCACACATTGATAGCTTAGCAAAAATAAAAGCGACTTAGTATCCATCATTGTCTCTAGCTTGACCATAGCCGCCACCAAATCCACCACCGGAGCCACCAAAACCACCACTTCGAGGAGCTCTTTCTTGGGCAATACTAACACGAATATTCCTTCCTTGGAGTTCCTGCAAGAACATAACGTACAATCAGCCATGATGGATAAAGTAAAGCAGTTAATGCAAATAAGAATATGCAGCCAAGATTCATTAAGTAAAGATAAGACTAAGACCAAGTCTGATATTCCCCTAATGAAATTTACCTGACCATCCATTGCTTTAATAGCCTCATTGGCACTTTCATCATCTGAGAAGTTCACAAATCCAAATCCCCTTGATCTGCCAGAATCTCTGTCAACGATTACCCTCGCTGGACCAAGAAAAATGACAGTTCTGAGTATTCAAACACAAACATAAACTGAGCAGCAAGCTAAGAGTAACAGTTCAGAGGAACCAGAACTACTATTGCAACTCCAAACTTAACAATCCTACCCCATCTCAACCAGGAAAGAGAGGTAATACCTTACCTGACATAACAAATTCACAATAAACCATAGTACTGCATGGCTCCCTGCCCAATCACTAGATATGGGACAACTTAAAACTAAAGATTAACAAATCTGAACTGCTCAATTTACCCCAAAAAAAAAAAGATCTATGTAACAAAACCCAGTTCAAGAGCTGCTAAAGGCCCATCAAATTTCCATCAGTATGGTCTTTATCGAGAACTTAAACCAATAACCTTATACAGAAAAACAACAATACAATGAGTATAAACAGACACACAGTGCATAATCTACAGATCCTTCATAAACTACAATGATACCACATTATTTATGTGCGCTTGCTTTTTACTATGTTTATTCAAACGATGTCAGCTAAGATTAAAAAAATATTGAAAATAAACCAGCAGACATCTGCCCCTGGAGGCTGGAGCTTACCATCAACAACATCACCAAAGGTAGCAAAGGCATCTCTCAGAGACTGATCATCAGTTCCCCATGAAAGACCTACAAAATATATGGATGAATAAGCAAATACATACACGTTGCACAAAATTATCAGTTGGTAACTACAACCAGTAAGAATTTTAAAACACTACTCGAAACATACCACCAACGAAAAGCTTCGTCGACATGCACCGGATGGCATCAAGCATCGACGGCATTGGTGATGTTGCACTTACTGCATTTCCAGAAATGCTCTGCCTCAAAAGACCACCGAGTTTGTTGTAGAAAGCCATTTGTGCAGATAAATTGACAAATCTAGACACGCACAATTTAAGCCAAGGCATCAATATCCAGCTATTGGAGTATCATAAAATGAAAACCCAGGGACACAGAATCACTTCTAAAATGTCAAATAAGATATCAAGACATCATGTGTTCAGATTGTGTGAAATTATCAAGCCAGTTAATTTAAAGAGCATAACAATCATCAAAAGTAAGAAAAATAGAACCATGAACGATAATTAAGCAATTGGAACAAAGTCATATTACAGGCAGTCAGGCACTAATTGGGGAAACTTGACTTCTTCTAGTTCCTGCTATGCAGCAACAGTGAATCCTTAGAAAACCAAACGACAAGGTGCATGATGTTTTATTCCCCACATATCTGGCCTAATGTACAGGGGCCGCTGTATCTTACAAGCTACAAGTTTAACTGAATTCAGTTTTTTTCTTCAAATAACAGTGATATATATGTGAAAATCATTAAAATCTAACAAATAATACGTATTGAACCCGTAATTTTAAATGTAGAATAAGTTCAGTCTTAAGTTTTTATAAAAACGTAACCTATCAAGTTTAATTCATGGATCCACTTCCGCTAACATATTAATTCAAAGAAGTCACTGAATGAAAAAGCACATGCTTGATGTTTTATTCACCACATATCTGGCCTAATGTATTAATTCAATGAATAGACAAAATCAAAAGGAAATGTTGATTTTGTACATTACAGATTTTGTTTTAGTAATATGACACTATTCAAAGGAGAACAGTAAAAAATAACACGAGATAGGTAAACAACCGGGGGGGG
>MU717374.1:0-11449 GCA_026770625.1 Nicotiana glauca | reverse complement strand
GGATACGAAGGTATCAAATGGGCTATATCAAACTCGCATGCCCAGTGACCCATGTGTGGTATTTAAAACGTCTTCCTAGTTATATTGCGAATCTTTTAGATAAACCTCTTAATGACCACTTCTCGAAAAATCATAAAACTCACATTACCGGATTCCTCGTCTCACCACGAGTCCGTACACATCAAATTTACCAAAATCGGAGTCCATCTGACCCTCCAAATTCCATTTTTAATTTATAATTTCTCAAGCCCTAACTTACCCCATTTTTGATGAATTTCCACTAATTTCCATGATAAATCTACCATAAACTCGAATAATTAGGCCAAGAAACTTACCTCCAATCGATTCTCAGTCAAAGCCCTCAAAAATTCTGGCCCAAAGCTCTCGAAGTCGTTCAAAAATGGTGGAAACTACCTCTTGCTCGCGGATGAAATATGACATTTAAAACCCTTCTGTCCACAACAACAGTTGCTTCTGCCGTCCCGCTTCCGCTTATGCGGGACCGTTTCTGCGGCCAAAAATCCACTTATGCGGTTCTCACTTAAAAGCCTACTCTCTGCTTTTGCGACTCGAACTCCGCTTCTGCGGTTCACCCAGGACCGCTTCTGCGGACTCGCATTTCCGAACAATGTTCCGCTTCTGCGTAACCTCCCAAGCCTCCTCCTTTTGCTTCTGCGACTTCTCCTATCGCTTCTGCGGAACCGCTTTTGTGGTCCATTTCTGCAGAAGTGGAAATACCAGATATCAGATCCTTCAGCAAATCCTTAAACTCCAAATTTCATCTCGTTAGCCATCCGAAATCACCCCGAGGCCCCCGGGACCTCAACCAAAAGCATAGACATGTTCTATTACCTTATTCAAACTTTCTCGAACCATCAAAACACTATCGTTAACATCAAAATGCTCAAATTTCATCAAATCAAAGTCTAAGTTTCTTAAAAACTTCCGAAATGCGCATTCGATCAAAAACCCAACCAAACGATGCCCGAATGACCTGAAAATTTGCACACATATCCAAAATCACCCAACGAAGCTATATCAAGTCTCGGAATCACATTTCGACCCTCAGATCAAAATCTCACCTATCAATCGAAATTCGCCAAAATTCTAACTTCGCCAATTCAAGCCTAATTCTACACCGGACCTCCAAATTAAATTCCGATCACGCTGCTAAGTCACAAATCATCCCCCGAAGCTAACCAAATCATCGGAAATCAATTACGGGCCCTATAACTCACAAGTCAACATCCGGCTGACTTTTCCAACTTAAGCCTTCCTTAAAGAGACTAAGTGCCTCATTTCTTATCAAAACCATTCCAAATAAACTCTGTCACACCACATACCGATAATGAAATGTGAAAAAGCAATAAACGGGGAAAATGGGATAGTAACACATGAGACGACAGGTCGGGTCGTCACACCAAATATGAGAGAGTTTAAAAGTTAAGGCAAGTTGGTTTATTACATAACTCAAATAGCAAGCTTGACTCAAACCTGCCTGCTGGTTGTACTTATTAATAGAACGGATTCAATTTATAGTTATTACTCTAAGGTTTGCCTAAGTGTTAAGATGATATCCTATAGACATGATATCTACTGAATTTAAAAGGTGATAAGACAGTAAAAACTCTAAATGAATTATTTCGGATCCTATAGGCATGCTTGCTAAACTTTGTTAAGTGAGGGACTTAGATTAAGAGAAGAGAGACAGAATTGAACAAATTGATTACAGGTTCTACAGGTGATAGTATATACTATTGCCGATTTTATATCTATCATTGAGTGAAATGAATCAGATTCATTTATAAACTCATGCAGGCATGTTTTCTACACGTTGCTGATTTCCGCACTTATAGATTTGGTGTCAAAATACAAAAAAAAAACCTTATGGACATGGTATATAAATGCAGATTTGTTTTAAGCCTTATAGACATGGTGTCCAATGTAGTTTGAATTAAAACATTCCTATAAGCATGTTTTCTAGGTGGTAGTTTGAATATGTAGAATTAGAACAGTCCTATGAGCATGATTTCTAGATGATAGTTTGAATATGCATAATTATAATACCCTATAGGCAGGATTTCTACCCTTGCATGCACAGTTACCCACTGTTTTTCACTAGCCGGTCCCAAATGTTCATTACAACTTATTACAAACAAAAAAATAATAAATTACATCAAAAGTATAAAGAAAATACAACCAGAGGAAGCCTGATTCTTTCTTCCTCTCTGAGTTATGAGATAGACCAATTCAAAGACCATGGATCCAAAGCCTTTCTCTAATTTGAGCGTGTCAGAGTTCCTAAGAGCCTCAATGGAACTACGGGCAGTGCTCGCACCCAAACTGTATTACCAGAAAGGGGACAAGTGCAGTGTGGAAGGGCCAGCCCTCAGGTGTCCAAGTTCAGAGGGAGCTCAATGGGTCCCAAGGCAAGGCTCACAAGAGGGGGACATAACTTAAGTTTAAGAGAGAGTGCAAGTGAATAAACAGATTTATAAGAGGATAAAGGAAAGGGAAATAGCCACAAACAAGTTGATAATTTCATACAAAAAGGGTTCAGGGCGGGTGGGAAGTTGCAAAAGCCTATACTCAGGTAAGGGCAAGCTTTGGGCATGCACAACAATAGAAGAAGATGGCATGCCTATAATCCTACCAGAACACAAAATATTAGAGGTTAGGATACCAGGGGATCAAGGTTGAATCATGAGCAGTAATATTCAATACTGCCATGCCTCAAACAAACCATAAGTATTGAACACATTGGAGGTGGGGGTTTGGGATTCATAATAAATTCTGAACAGGCATAGGGAAATTATAGTATGCTAGAATAAGTACTGAACTAAGCACGAGCTATAGATAATCAAGAAAGTAAAAGTATTGAGTAAACACAGTGTTGTGATGCTAGAATATTAATCAGAACATACCAGTTGAGAGAAGAAAAGTACAGTAAAAGCAGGTAGCAGGACTTTGAAGGCAAGCCACAATACAAACGAAAAGAAAGAATTTTTTTTTTGTGAGTGTGAGTTCAGAAACTAAGAGTGTTCATGTGTGTCTGTGTTAATGAAATAGTAGGGTATTTATCGTTTGAAAACGAGTGCAAAATAAGGCAAAAAAAAAACAACTATGGAACTGTGTACCAATTAAAATCAATCACTATAAGAACTTCCTTTAATTAAGGAGTTTAAACTTAAATTGTAATGGGCAGAAATCATTTAAGAAAGGAGATCAAGTAAACATCTTGTGCAAAGTAGACAATTAGGGGTAACTACATAGGAGGTTAAGTAAGGGAAGAATCTTTGAAAGACTCGGTTAGCCCAATAAGGTAAGAAAACAAAGCAAAGTTGCAGAATATAGAGGCAATCAGTACATAGTAAATCAAGGTGTCAGGGATTCGAAATTACTGATTCATGAATAAACAAATAAATCAAGTCAAATATAGGTGAATCGAAAGTCTAAGGAAGGTTTAAAAATCAACCCGAGAAATAGGGAAATCAGTGAGACGAAACCATGAAAGAGTCAATCACTTAACACATGAATGCAATCAAAATATTCAAGGAGGTTTGAAATCAATCCCAAAAATTGAAGATCATTTCAGAAGGAAATTCAGCATATAAATGAGTATATAAGTATTAAGCATGTAAGACTGAATTTAGGACAAAGAGAAGCGTCATGCAACCACAGTGCCAGCAAGTAGTGGACTATAGGAACATGGTAGTCACATAGGTCAATCTTAGTTACTCAGTAGCAGGGAAGTAGAAGTATCAAATAGCATGCCAAAGGGTCAAGTAAAGAACTTATAGAGTTTAGCAAGAAGTCAGAATCATATAAAAAACAAAAGATTTCGAAATTTAGTCGAGCAACAGATGCAGCAACTTCAGAGACTCGAATAGGTCAAAAGAAATTAGGGTTTGGAAACCAGTCGAATTCAGAGCATGACGACCAAGTAAAACACATAGCAAATAATCCCAAAACTCGAATGAAATCCCAAATCTAGGGTTTTCACTATTAATCAAGTACAGAGATAAAGACAAGTAAATCATGAAAAAAAATATTAACAAAATAAATTCAGAAGTTTCAAAGAGGACTAACACGTTTAACATGCATACTCTAGTAGAAGAATAGCATAAAGAACACGATAGAACATGTTTTAAAAAAAATTAGAAAAGCTTCGAAATAATTTAACAAAAATCCTAAATCAGAAAAGATAAAGGTTCTGAAGGTAACGTTTTGAAAGAAACTTTGAGAAAATATTTAGGAGTTTAGAATAAACACAGATCTAAAACGGATCTAAAAGAATCGGAAGAACCTTGAAGGTTAGGGTTTCAGAAAATTCCCAAATGGTGAGAAAGGCTTGGAACATCATCGATCTAGGCAGGAGAAGTCAAGATCGTGCTTCAATAGCCATGGCTGGTCGGAGAAAGGTCGGAGATGGCCATAGAAGTGAAATCAACCAAGGTATGGCCTTGAAAATATAGTAATCGGGCATGTAGGAGCCAAATGAGGTAGATATAGGCCTTAAATGGCTTTAGAGGCCATGGATTTGGTCGATTTAAGGGTGGTAAATGAGGGCGATAGCTAGGGTTTTGAGAGGAGATTGAAAGAATTTGGGAGAAGGGGGAATTCAAAGGCGGCTACCGGTGAGAAGTGACTAGGTCTTTGGGATAATTGGGAATTAAGAATGGTAAGGGAAATAAGAACCGTTGATCTGGGAGATCAACGGTTAAGATTAGAGAGGGTAGGTGGGAAACGAGTTTGGGTTGGTTTGAACGGGTTTTGGGTCAGGGTAATTGGGTTAAAAATGGGTTCAAATGGTGGCTCAAATAAGGCTAAAATTAAAATGATCGGGCTAACATTTAAATAGCCATTTTCCCTTATTGTTTTATATAAAATAGTAAAATAATTTCTGAAAATAAATTAAAGATACAAAAATGATTAATAATATGTAATTGTAAAATTAAAAATATTGGAGTGAATTTTATAATTGCAAACATAATTAAACCTTAAAAGAGGCTAATATTATAATTATATGCAATTTAGCTTTAAAAATATTAAATAAATTTATAAAACTATGCAAATATTATGATAGCTATATTTTAGTATAGGTATGATAATCCAATACATACATCACCAAAATGATAATTTTGGAAGTAATTATTTGGTTTTTTGCTTATAAAATAGGGCAATAAATCGATTTAAAAAAGTTTTACAAATTAAGAAAAAATAGTAAACATTGGGACATACTTATATATTCTTATACATGCTCTGTTGAAGGTATTTTGTATATTAAAATATACAAAAAAAATTGGATATCAACAACTACTTTACAAGAAGGGCCTTTACTTGTGACTCTTTGTATGCTTCTGATACCCTGTTACTAAGTTAATGTTCATAGTCTACTGACTATGTGGTTGTTATTGCATGCTACTTCTCTTTTCCATAGTTTGGCCTCGCATATTCATGCATTCTATTTATATGCTGAATTCCCCCCTAAAATGACCTTCAATTTAGGATTGATTTCAAACCATTACATGTGAAATTCTGATTGCCCTTATATGATTAGTAATTGAATTTTTTCCTTGTTTTACCTTACCGATTTCTCTATTTCTTGGTCTAATTTGCACACTTTTCTTTGAACCTTCGATCCCTACCTTTTCTACTCAATATGATTGATTCTGTTACCTTGGTTACATTGGTACTTGATTCTTTCCGACATTTTCTTGATTAGGATATGATGAACCTAGTCTCTATTACATACTGAGTACTTGTACTATGCTAAAAATATTTCCTTATTGGTTATATTCAGGCTTATGTGATTTCTTCCCTTATTTAGTGTTTGCATTGTTACCATTTAATTTAACTCCTTGATTAAAGGAAGTCATTATATTGATGTGATTTTAATTAGTACATAGTTTCCATAATTACTGCTAAACTATGATTCTTGCCTTATTTTTTACCTGTTTTCAAACTATAAATACCTTGCTCTTTCATTAGCACACACGCGAACATTCTTAGTTCTGAACTCACATTTACACTAAAAAAAGAACTCTCTCTTGCTCTACTGCTTCAACTATGGTATGTTCTAGTTAAGATTTCAGCATCAAACAACAACATGGTTACTTAATATTCTTGCATTCTTGTCTGCCTATTGCTTCAGTACTTTTGTATAGCATGCCGTAATTTCTTTTATCTTGTTCTGAATCAATGTATTATGAATCTTGAATCCCTACCCCAATGTGTTTGATAATTATGGTTTGTTTGGGGCATGACAACATCAAATATTGATGAGCATGATTCAAGCTTAGTCCTCCTAGGATCATAACCTCTATGCCACTTATACATGTTATGTGCTCTTGTTGATTTACACGCATGACAATACCCCTATTTCTATGCATGCCCTTAATTGACCTATGCCTAAGTGTATAGGCCCTTGCAATGAATTCCCAATCCCCTTCCCTTTTTGGTGTAAAATTATAAACTTATTTGAAGTATTACTGGTTGTTTCCCAACACCTCTTCCCCCCTTCTTTACTTCTTTAGTTCTTAAATCTATGTCTTCTGAACTTGCACTATCTTCCTAGACTTAAGTTCTGGCCCCTTCATGTGAGCCTTGCCTTGGGACCCAAGAGTTCCCTCTGAACTTGGACACATGAGGGCTGGCATTTCCACACTGCACTTGTCCCTATTCTGGTTATAAAACTTGGGTGTGAGCACTGCCCGGGGTCCCTTTAAGGCCCTTAGGGAACTCTAACACACTCAAGTTTGAGAAAGGCTTTGAAACAATGGCATTTGAAGTGGTTTGGTCCATAACACAGATAGGAAGACACGAATCTGGCTTCCTCTAATTGTAATTTTTTTTTCTTCTGATGTAATTCATTACTGGGCCTGTAATAAGTTTTAATAAACACTGGGGATGGCTAGTGAAAAAGGGTGGGGTATTTATGCATGCCAAGGGTAGAATCATGCCTATAGGACTATTCTGATTTTGCATGTTCAATCATGTCTATAGGACTATTTTGATTCTGCATGTTCAATCAAATTTAGAAATCATGCCTATAGGACTATTTTGATTCTGCATATTCAATCACATTTTGAAATCACGCCAATAAGACTATTTTGATTCTACATATTCAATCACCATTAGAGACCATGCTTACAGGATTATTTAATTATGCATAATTCAAAAAATGCATCTAGAAATCATGCTCATAGAGATTCATTTACACTACCTGTTTAATATCACAACTAGATAACCTACCTGTAGGGCTTCATCTTAATTTTCTGCATATTAGGTATCATGTTTTAAGGATATAACTCAGTAGCATGTTAAAATCAGTAACATATAAAAATTATGCCCATAAGAATTCTAAATCATTTGTCTTAAAACGGTGTTGCTTTGCTATACTTCTGGATCCGTAATAGATATCATGTTCATAGGATCTCGCTCAAACACTTAGGCAAGCCTTAGGTAATGATGTCCGATAAAAACTGATTTCACCCTTTGTTAACTAATAACTGACACAATCAATAAGCAAGTCTAATTCAAACTTCCTCTTTGAGCCAGGTATCAAACTAGTTTGCCTCAGCAACCTCCTCTCCTTCATCCTTAATATTCTTAATCAGACCTAAGCAGTATCTGCAAGACATGCTATTTTATGTGTTTGTTTTGAGGAGGTATACTTGAGCTTTTTTTATTTATATGTTTCCCCAAACATGTAGTATGTATTTTTTATGTCGCCTTGGAATTTTTACCTTTGAAACCACATATAAGCCTAAAATCCTTCCCTTTTAGGATTAGTAGTCCTAAGTGCCTCCGGAACTGATAGGATCGGGATGGGTAATAGCATGCAATAAGTAATCGAGACCAATCTGCGCTTTAATACCTTAATGGGGTGGGAAGGGTAGATATGAATATGATGACCACGCGATAATATCACGTGTAGCCCCTCATGAGGAGTGGTTACCGGACATTGCGTGGGGTGATCCATATTTTTAATAAAACTAGGACCCCCTCCCTTTATTCCTTATTCTCCTTTAGCATTGTATTTCCTTATTCAAGATGAGCTTTTAGTTATTCTTCCAAACTTTGTCTACATTCAAATCATTATGTGTTAAAATACCCTCTTACTTGAGCTTATCTGTTTATATGTTAATTGCACTCAAATTCATAATAACTGTCTGGACGGGAACCATACTAGTAGATTCTGAGGGGTGCCTAACACTTTCCCCTTAGAATACTTTCAAGCCCATACCCAATCTCAGGTTGTTCTAACAAACTTAGAGTTAAATCTCTATTGGTGTTGTAATGCACCTTAATCATTAGGTGGCGACTCTTCAAATGCAAAACCCAGATCCTAAAAGGAATGAGTTGTCCTTCCAAAAATCATAAACCCGATTTCGTGAGAAAAAAGCGGCACGACAACAAGCGCACCGCCACGTGTGTCTCTCATAGATGGTGGGCTCCTCCAGTTAGCTTTATGCTACAACCACCTAGATCCAGATCCATAAGGACCTCTTCTTCTAGCTACCACGATCCCCCGCCGTTAGTCGGCCAAATTTTTCATAAGTTCTTGTTGGACAAATCATAACACATCCCGAATTATCTGCCATAATCGTACACTCAACCTCCTAACCATCGTACCATATTCTTGAAGCGATTCATTCTCACCTCACAGTACATTCATCTAATGTTGGCTAGAAAGTAGACTCTTCATAGGAACCTCATCAAAAATCACGCAAGCATTAACCTGCATACAGGAGATAGCCCATGCGTGTATCCTCATCTCGACCTTGTGAAGACCCGGCCCGTTGTCACGTGAGTTAACACCCCGTTTCCCCCATATCATGTTGTTCTATGTTTCAATATCAGTATTTGAGTTGATCGGATAGAATTGAATTGGTTTTAGTTGGAAATGAGACACATAGTCTCTTTGAAGGAAGCTTGTTTTGGAAAAGTCAACCGGAAGTTGACTATATAGTTAGAGGGATCAGATGTGAATTCCGGTGATTTGGTTAGCTTCGGGGGATGATTTATGACTTAGGAGTGCGATCAGAATTGAATTTGGAGGTCCTGTGTAGAATTAGGCTTGAATTGGCGAAGTTTGAATTTTGGCGGATTCCGGTTGATAGGTGAGATTTTGATCCGAGGGTCGGAATGGAATTCCGAGAGTTGAAGTAGCTCTGTTAGGTGATTTTGGATATGCGTGCAATGTTTCAGGTCATTCGAAAGTGTTTAGGTTGGGTTTTTGATCGAATGTGCAATTCGGAAGTTTTTAAGAAACTTAGGCTTTGATTTGATGAAAATTGAGGATTTTGATGTTAACGATGGCATTTTGATAATTCGAGCAAGTTTTAATAAGGGAATAGATCGTGTTTGTGCTTTTGGTTGAGGTCCCGGGGGCCTAGGGGTGAATTTGGGTGGTTGAATGAGAGAATTTGAAGTTGGAAGTTTTGCTGGTTTTGGTTGCAGCAGGTATTTCTGCATCTGCGGAACGGAGACCGCAGATGCGGCTTCGCGGAAGCGGAAGAAGCTCCGCAGGTGCGAAATGGTGAGAGTTCAGCAGTTTCCACATAAGTGGAAGTGTTGACCGCATGAGCGGTATCGCGGGTGTGAGTTTTGGACCGCAGAAGCGGTCGTGCCCCTTAAGCGAAAGTCCGCAGAAGCGGAAAGAGACCGCAGGAGCGGTAATCGCAGAAGCGGTTATGGACCACAGAAGCGGTCCTGGGCAAAATGAAGGAAACCGCAGAAGCGGAAGTCGCATAAGCGAAATTTGTATCGTAGAAGCGGAAATAGGCCTGGGCAGAAAGGTTTTAAAGTGTCATTTTGTTCCGCGAGTTAAGCTATTTTCCTCCATATTTGAACGTCCTTGTGAGCTTTTAGACGGGAATTTCAGAGGGATTCAAGAGGAATCGACGTGAGGTAAGAATCTTGGCCTTAAAACATGATTATGTTGTGAAATTGGTCTAGAAATTCATGGAAATTGAGCCTAAAGTTATGAACTAGGGCTTGAGTTTTTGACAAATTTCATATTGGAATTTGATAGGTCATTTGAGCTCGGATTTGGGAGTTCTTGGTATGGGTAGACTCGTGGCGAGACGAGGAATCTGGTAATGTAAGTTTTTTAATTTTTTGAGAAGTGGGCCCGGGACTCGGGTTTTGCTAGTTCTGAGATTTTTGATATATTTCGATTGTTTCCGATTGGGTAATGTTCCCTTAGCATATTGTAATGTATTCGCTCTGGTTTTGGTTAGATTCTACACGCGTGGAGGCCAATTTGAGGGGCAAAGGTGTCGCGAGCGAGGAATTTCACCAGTTCGAGGTGAGTAATACTGGTGAATGATATCTTGAGGGTTCGAAACCCCGGATTCGCAAATCATAGTGTTGTGTTGTGGTGACCTGCACGCCAGGTATGAGCGTGGGGTAGAGCACCGTTGGGGATTGTGACTTGGTCCGTCCCGGTTGTTGATTTTACTGCGTGATTGACTGAAAAACTACTTGATGCTATCATGATTTGGGCTGATTGCCATGTTGTGGGCTTCGAGCCGATTATTTGAATCCTTCAGGAATTTATATCAGTGTTTTTGCATTACGTTGCATAATATTTGATCTCAGTCAAAGGTTCTAAATACTATTTTGGAAAATCAGCCATCTTTCCAAGATTTGAAAACTTAAATGATATTTTTCTGACATTTTAAGCTGAGAACTACTATTTTACTATTGCCCAAGGGGCTTGTGTGCATTTCTGGACTGAGATATGGATCGGGCTGCACGCCGCAGCAGTATATACATATACATGCATGGATCGGACTGCACACCGCAGTGATATATTATGTAGATCGAACTGCAGGCCGCAGTAGTATATTATATGGATCGGACTGCACGCCGCAGTGATATATTATGTGGATCGGATTGCACGCCACAGTATTATAGCGCTTGGGCTGTAGGAGCCCCTCCGGAGTCCGTACACACCCCCAGTGAGCGTAGGGTACCCAAAGGGATTGGGCTGCGCGCCGCAGCGGTCATGTGCATTACATTGCATTCATGCATTCATTCCTATTTGTACTATGTGGCATGATCTTTAGCACTCACATATCATTGGCATACATGCTATTACTTGCCTTGTTGACCAGGTACCCTAGTGTTACATGTTATGGAGTGCTGAGCCCGAGAGGCTGATGTTGTACTTTGTGAGTTGGGAGTGAGCCCGAGAGGCTGATGTTGTACTTTGTGAGTTGGGAGTGAGCCCGAGAGGCTGATGTTGTACTTTGTGAGTTGGGAGTGAGCCCGAGAGGCTGATACTGTACTTTGTGAGTTGGGAGTGAGCCCGCGGGGCTGATACTATACTGAGAGGTTGATACTAAGCCCGAGGGGCAGACTACTGATTATTTCCTACTTGTTGAAATTATTTTTGCAACTGTTGAAAAGGCATATTTTCAAAAGAGATTTTTAACTG
>MU717373.1:20737-31664 GCA_026770625.1 Nicotiana glauca | reverse complement strand
GGTGGAGGAGGAGACTAATAGTAATAGGGCGGGGGTGGTGATGGAGATGGTGGAGGAGGAGACTTGTAATAATGGGGTGGGGTGGTGATAGGGATGGTGGTGGTGGTGACTTATAGTAGTACGGTGGTGGAGGTGATGGTTATGCGGGTGGTGGCTACTTGTAGTAATATGGAGGGGGAGGAGAAGGCGATGGTGGTGGTGGAGATTTGTAATAGTAAGGAGGTGGACGCGATGGTGACGGGGGTGGTGGTGATTTATAATAGTACACGGGTGCAGGTTTTTGTGATAGTGGAGGTGGAGACTTGTAACAATAGGGCGGGGGTGGTGATGGGGATGGTGGTGGTGGTAACTTATAGTATTATGGTTGTGGAGGCGATAGCGATGGAGGTGGTGGCGACTTGTAGTAATATGGAGGATTAGGAGAAGGTGATGGTGGTGGAGGAAATTTATAATAGTAAGGAGGTGGAGGCGATGGTGATGGAGGTGGTGGTGATTTATAACAGTATATAGGAGCAGGTTTTGGTAATGGTGTAGATGAAGACTTGTAGTAATAAGGAGATGGTGAAGACTTAGTTGGTGGCAGCGGAGATTTGTAAATATATGTCGGGGTTGGGGGAGGTGGTGACTTGTAAACATATGTTGGTAATGGTGGAGGTGGTGACTTATAAATATAAGTCGATGATGAAGGTGGAGGAGATTTATAGTAGTATGGAGTAGGTGTAGGTTTAGGTTTTGTGCATTTTGCATAAGGTGTCTTAGAGCCATAAGCAAATGGTTTTGCATAAAGTACAACTTCGTAATGGTTCTTTGACTTCACTTTAAGGTTAGCGCCTTTTACTCCCCAATGAAGGTTTGTAGGACCGTGAACAATAGGTCACATGAAAACTACTCGATCATTTCTCCAAATTAAGCTTCCCTTCAATAGATAAGAAAATAGGTTTTAAATATTCTAAAACTTGAGTTTAATTGATGGAAAAAGAGCAATGTGTTGAGCTCTACAATGGTGTTTGATTGATGAAGAAGAAGGAGAAGATTTTGAGAGATAAGAAGCGGCTTCCAACGTTGGTATTTAAAACTACTCTCGAATATTTATAAAATTGCACCCCTAATCCCCACCTTATTATTATTTTTTGAGCTAATACTACATATTGTTTAGTACATCAAAGTCATAACCCATGTCACTTAGGACACGTTAATTACCTAGGTTTGCTAGTACATTGCACACATCATATGGTAAGTTTTCAACATAAGATGGAGGTTATACATAACATTTGTTTCTACTTGATTGAGCATTACCCTCCTTTGCCAGTTGTTGTGCTAATTATTCCCTTGCCGAAATACATGCCGGAGGACAACTTCCTTCTCTTGGTGTATTGATAACCTACATTCATTAACAATATCGTCATATTGTCTATTTTCATGTTGTATAGAATGGATTACCTCCGTGGAGTCTGTTTCAATATATCTAGTGGGAACATTCCTCATTCTTGGGTTATTCTTGGAGACCCTCTAGGAGTGCCTTAATTTCTTCCTCAAGTGAGCCATTTGCATGAGTAGATTTTGTAAAACCTATGTGATGACCCGACCCGTCATATCATATGTTATTGCTCCATTTCCCCCATTTCATGCTTCTTCATGTTTCGTTATCGGTAGGTGGTGTGTTAGAGTTGATTTGGATTGATTTTGATAAGAAATGAGACACTTAGTCTCTTTAAGAAAAAGTTAATTTGGAAAAATCAACCGGATATTGACTTGTAAGTTAGAGGGCTCGAAATTGATTTCCGATGATTTTGTTAGCTTCGGGAGATGATTTGTGACTTAGAAGCGTGATCAGAATTGATTTTGGAGGTCCGGTGTAGAATTAGGCTTGAATTGGCGAAGTTAGTATTTTTGCGAATTGCGGTTGATAGGTGAGATTTTGATCCGAGGGTCGGAATAGAATTCCGAGAGTTGCAGTATCTCCGTTGGGTGATTTTGGATGTGCGGGTAAAATTTCAGGTCATTTGGAGGTGTTTTAGTCGGGGTTTTGATTGAATGTGTGTTTCGGGAGTTTTGAAGAAACTTAGGCTTGAATCCAATGTGAATCGATTATTTTAGTGTTGTTTGATGTATTTTGATGATTGGAACAAGTTCGTATGATGTTGTGGGATATGGTGATGCTTTTGGGTGAGGTTCCGGGGGCCTCGGGTGAGTTACGGATGGTCAAACAGACCAATTCTAGCTTGTTAAAGTTGCAGATTTTCCAGCTAAAGTGTTGCAGGTTTTTACCCATCGCGTTCGCGTGCAAGGAGTCGCAAACGCGTAGAAGGAATTTGAGGGCCAGGATTTTTGTTCTTCGCGTTCGCGTTTGAGGCTTCGCGATCGCGTACGGTAAAGTGGCCAAGCATCACGTTCGCGTGAGGTTACTCGCGTTCGCGTAGGTTAGGGGCTCAGAACTTCACGTTCGCGTGGGTTCAACCGCGTTCGCGAAGGGTAATTTTGGAAGAGGCGATTTTTGTTCATCGCGAACGCGAGAGGTCCCTCGCGTTCGCATAGAAGGAAACTGGGCATCAGAAGGTTATTAATTGATATTTCATCCGCGAGCCTATTTTATGTTTCCTCCATTGTTGAGCGATTCTGGGGCTTGGGAGAGCTAGTTGAAGTGGAATTCAAGGAGGATGGATTGGAGGTAAGTTTCTTAGCCTAAATACACGATATTATGTTAGATTTAACATGAAAATTGGTTGAAATTCACCAAAAAGGGGTAAAGTTAGGGCTTGAGTTTTTGATATTTCAAATTGGAATTTGATGGGTCATTTGAGCTCGGATTTGAGAGTTCTTGGTATGTATGAAATTGTGGGGAGACGAGGAATCCGGTAATGTAATTTTTGTAATTATTCGAAAAGTGGGCCCGGGGCTCGGGTTTTGCGAGTTTCGAGATTTTTGCTATTTCTCGATTGTTTTCGATCGGGTATTGTTCCCTTGGCATAATGTAATATATTCGCTCTGCTTTTGGTTAGATTTGACGCGCATGGAGGCCAATTGAGGGGAAAAGGCGTCGCGAGCGAGGAATTTCACCGGTTCGAAGTGAGTAATACTAGTAAATGATATCCTGAGGATTTGAAACCCCGGATTTGCATATCATAGTGCTGTATTGAGGTGACTTGCATGCCGGATATGAGCGTGGGGTAGAGCACCATTTGGGATTGTGACTTGGTCCGTCCTGGTTGTTGATTTTACTGCGTACATGACTGAAACTACTTGATGCTACCATGATTTGGGCTGATTGCCATGTTTTGGGCTTCGTGCTGATTATTTGGATTCCTTAGGGATTATTATCACTATTTCCAAGATGCTTAGCATGTTTTCGTGATATCAGTCCTGAGTTAAACACTGTCTCGAAATGATTAGTAACTTTCTAAAGTTTTAAACACTTAATCTATAATTCCTAATAATTGGAACTGAAAATGATAAACTTGACTGTGCCTGTGTGGCTTACATGCATATATCTGGACTGAGTGTGGATCAGGCTACTCACCGCAGCAGGGTTGCATGTGCATTTCTAGACTGATGATGGATCGGGCTGCACGCTGCAGCGGTGTGATATTGATATTGCGCTTGGGCTGTAGGAGCCCCTCCGGAGTCTGAACCCCCAGAGTGAGCGCGGGTACCCAAATGGATCGGGCTGCGCGCCGCAGCGGTCATGTGCATTGCATTGCATTCACGCATTGATTCCTATTTGTACTACATGGCATGACATTCAGCACTCTCATATCATTGGCATCCATGCTATTTCTTGCACTGTGTACCAAATACCCTGGTGTTATTTGTAAATAGAGTGTTGTGCCCGAGGGGCTAACTTGTGTACGGACTTGCACTACGTGATATCGCATTCATATGCTTACTGTTGGAAAAAGGATATTTTTTAAAGAAGGTTTTTAACTGAGCTAGATGTTTCTAAAGGATTTTTTTACGGTTTTTACTATTTTTCTCAAAAGGTTGTACAGTCCTATATAGCATGATGGAGTGTTCTTACGTGATTTCTTATTGCTCAATTATTATTTACTCTTATTACTAATTGAGTTGGAGTACTCACTTAACTCCCTGCACCTCACGTGCAGTTGCAGGTATTATTCACACGGTAGCGGGTTATTAGCGGATAGAAGGTATTGCTATTGAAGCTGAGCAAGGTGACTGCCAGCATTCGTGGCACCAGACTTCATCTTTTAAATTTCCAGATTTCATTTTGTATATATATACATTATTGGCCCCATAGTAGTGTTCCTACTTCTTAGATGCTTGTGACTTGTGACACCCCGGTCGGGTTGTGTGGGGTTGTAACCCTGATTATTATTGCTAATAAGTTGTATCATTCTGTTCATGTACGTTTAAATAATGCTAAAAGGAGGCGAATTGGGTTAGTTGGCTGGCCTTGTCTTCACGAGAGGCGCCATCACGACCAGTGTGTATTTGGGTCGTGACAAGTTGGTATGAGAGCCTAGGTTAGAACCTTTAGGAAAACTTCACTTTCTTGGAATTCTTATCGTGCGTACTTGATTCAGCTTGAGATATAACTCTTAAAATTCCTTCCACAAGTCTGTATGCACACATGAGCGCTCAGTATTGTATGTGTCTTGATGGCTTGTCATTCCCCGATCAAGGGGCGAGATGTGATCCCGTGAGTTTGATGTTGGGCCAGTCTGGAGGACTTGAGGCCGGATCTTTGCCTATGGCTTGAGCACTGAGGTGCTGATCGTGTGAGAAAGTGTTTTGAACTTATATGTTCGGCATTGTCGCTATTAGCCGGAATGGTGGTTTGGTATTCATGTGATGAGTATGTTGGTAATGCGAGATGTATCTATATGACTTGGTAGTGAAGAAGAAGTCTGCTGGATAATAGATGAACTGTTAAGTGATTCATTTCCTATTGTGATCTGTTGTGTAGCCCCGAGTTATGGGCGCGTGAAGAATATTTTTGTGTCTTCTAGTTGGGAAGTGAAGTAAATTACATGTGGCGGTATGAGTTCAGACTCAGGAAGACTAATGACTGTGTAACGTATATGATGGTGGAAGGTGTGCTGAAATACTAAACTGAGGCGAAGCAGGTGGGTTATCTCCTGCGGAGTGTTCTTGGGTGGTACGATTCTTATGTATACTGTTAGAAGATCTCACGTGTAATTGAAGAGTACGTGTTGAAATTTGATAAATCGGGTTGCTTAAGAGAGTGGACTCAGCTGATGTGGGGATGAATGCGAGATTTGCAGAAGATTACAGTACTAGATGATCTGTGTTTTCACAAAACTTGTCCATGATTTGAGTTAATATCACTATGATATCGTGGCATCATTAGAGTAAAAGTATTATAGGCTATTGAGTTTGTCCTGATATATGGCTTCGAGCCAAGTTTGGGAGGTTGCTGGGGATTAGCTGATTGCACGGTTATGTGCTATGTTGGGTCCGTTTCGAGGTATGCTGGCGGATCAGTTCTAGTTGTAGAAATTGAGTCGGGGATGGCACGTGTGAAGGAAAAATTTTGATAAAGGTTATATGGTGCTTCGTAGATGTGAGGAAATAATAGGATGTCTTGAGCTGTTGTTGATAAAGAATGCTCAGTGTATAGAGAAGGAATATGGTTGTTTGTATTGGTATGAGATCATGTTCTGCGGTGTCAGAGTGCTAATAAGGCACGAGTAGTTCTATTCGTTAAGTCAGATAATTTACAGTTGTGTAAGAGTGAATGACTCTCGAGAATGGTTTTATCGTGTCCTAGATTTGGCATGTAATAATCAGGTGTCTTAAGGTTGGGTATGTTGTTAGAGACTGTGTTTCCATTAGGAAGAGATCAAGACTTGTGGTATTTTATGCCAATTATGGGATTCCATGTATCAGTATCTGGGAAGTAATAGTAACGAATTCCAATTCGTAGGAAGTTTTTCAAGTAAAGTATTCTGGAACGTGGTATTCCTGGGAAGCATTGAGAGAGTATTCGGTGGCCTATGGCTCTTAGATAGTGTGGTCTTATGTGCGAGTCTCGGGTGGTAATCCTGGATTGAGGCATTGTGATGCCACAACGAGGGAGAAATATCAAGTGGATGATGAACAAAAAGAGAAATTAGATAGATGGAATAGCTTGTTAGTAGACCGAATTGGTATGGTAAGGATATGATTAATTCTTTGCATGTATTCGAGGTAATGAGCTTTTACTGGTATTGTATAGCAAGGCTATTGAGTTCTAACAGCTTGCTTAGCTTGGTTCGGGTAGAAGGATTCAGTCCTGACAGTTTAGCTTGTGCAATGGAATTGGGATTGATGGAGAGTTCTTGACTAGACGAATACATAGATGTTTGTGGTTAGGAAAAGGGAGATGGAATGGTATATGCGATATATTATGGAGAATTGGGATTTGTGTGTGTGAGGTTACGGTTCAGTTCCGAATAGAGAGTCATTAGAATCTTAAGCAGCACGAGCAGTTTTAGGTGATTGGAGGATCGAGCTTCAGATGATTAGGGTGAATGATCCTCATATGACTAAGGAAATGGTATTTCTAATCGTAGTGATTTGACGAGGGTATATGTTTCAGAAAAAGGGCAATGTGATTAAGTTGATGGCACTTCGGTAGTATTGCAGTACTTTCTTGCTAGATCGACTGCTGATATCTGAGTGTGTTTGATGAAACAGGATAATTTTAGAATATCTTCAAAGAATGACTGGGTACTTGAGATGTAATATGTATTTATACTGCGGAATCTGGGATCAGGTGCAGTGATTCGTGTGCTATATGGAGTTGGAAACTAGGAGTTCTTATGTTCAGGCTATGTAGTGGTTGTGGTTAGTGTGTATTGGTACCGTTAGCGGCTATTGGTATTTGGAAGCCCGAGTGGATCTTTCTCTGATTAGTATGTTAGATTTTGTATGTGATGTTGAGTTGTAGACTGGTTGTCGCAATGTGGGTTATTCTAGACTATTATGCTATGGGCTATGTCGGAAAATGCCACCGGTTGCATGGCGAGGTGCATCGAATTATGTTATAGCAGAGTGGTTGGTATTCCAAAGATCAGCGGATGGCTGGGAAGGATTGCCTTCCTTAATTGGGTCTGTGTGACGGATGTCAGTATAGAGGTTTCTACCATTGATTCAGTTCCGGTATTGAAGGACTTTTTCGGATGCATTCCTTGTGGTCGGGCATGTCGCCGGGCGAGATTTTGGGTTTCGGTATTGATTTGGTATCGGGCAGCGTATCGTATGGCTCCGGCATGAGTTATAGCAGTGGAAGGAGCAGCTTCAGGCTTCTTGGTAATGAGTTTGTTGGTAAGCTGATTGGATACGTGTTTAGCTTGAGTTGGCTTGGTTAGTCCCGAATTGTACTGATGAAGGATAGGTTGATTCGATCGTTATTGATCCTGCTAGTGATCTGGGAGATCTATGAGTTGCTTTTCTGTGTTGTGAGGCGTTATGATTTCGAACTGTGGGCACATATAGTGCGGTGCTATCGAGATTCATAGTGGAAGTTGAGTTTTGTAGCTTACAACGATATAAGTAGATATCATTATGCACTCAGTATGCTTACGACCGATGCTCGGTATTTTGTTTTAATGAGCAAATTTGGCTCGATGTGCATCTCCCTATGTGAGATATTTGTGTGGATCGGGTGGCACGCCGCCACGGGTATGTTATCTGGATCGGGTTGCGCGCCGCAACAGTGTGATATTGAGAATAGTTTTCCATATGTTACTTGGTATGTATTGCTTCCTGGTTTCTGAGGAAATTCCGTATTGGGTGTTGCTCGGCGAATGGCGCATCGGTTATGTCCTTTCAGGATTGAATGGTGTATATTACTTGCTTCACCATGGGTATAATGATTTGTTTGGGTTCCAGATATCAATCGTGCATGGTTGTCAATTTTGAGTATAGCGACTTGAGGTGCTTGATGTGTAACCGTGTTTGGATAAGATCGCGCATTGTAGCGAGGCTACGTGGAGATTAGACCCTTCGGGGTAGATTCAGTTAATCTATTTCTATGATGTGGGACGGGGTCCCAACTTTGTGTTGTGATGGTACTGAGGAGTTTGAGTTGCAGCTCTTTTGTTTGAGTCATTTGTCATAATTTGAGTATGTTCAGATCGCCCTTCATTGGTGCGTGGGTTATGCAAGTTGTGGCTTAGGACTGTGATGAGGTGTCATATCACCAGAGTGGTGTGTTGGATTCGAGGTGATCATGCGAGTCATTAATGAATATGAACAGATTTGATTACAGCTTGTTGGAAGAATAATATCGATGTTCGGTTCGGAAATCTATTATGGTATTAGTAAAAAGGGAAGTGGTCTCATGAGTGGTTGATCTGAGATGTGGTTACGGTTTGCTGTGTGTTTCATTATCATTGGTAGGATATGAAAGTGTTGGAATGATACTTTAACAAATAAGAGGTTTCTATCGGTATATGGTTGTTGTGGACAGCTGTCGTGAATGGGAGTTATCGCTGCATGTGTTTGAGCTATGTGGTATATCATAGAATTGCACCAGAGGTTGTAGGTATGGGTTATTACAGCTGGTTCGGACTTATCCTGAGTATAGATGTGAGGTTCTGGTCTTGCGTACAATTTCAAAAAGTGCAATGTGGTTCTACGGGTCATGGTCTAGGTGGGTTGTAAGATTTTTGCTATGTTATGTTATCGGACCTATGCGAAATTGGGTGACGTGGGATCACCCGGGGTATATGCTTGGTAAGGTCATTTAACTGTTGGTGGGCTTCTAGGACAACTTAGGGTATGCTTGAGGACGAGCATTTGTTTAAGTTGGGGAGGATTTGACGACCCGACCCGTCATCTCATGTGTTATTGCTCCGTTTCCCCCATTTCATGATTCTTCATGTTTCGTTATCGGTAGGTGGTGTGTTAGAGTTGATTTGAATTGATTTTGATAAGAAATGAGACACTTAGTCTCTTTAAGGAAAGGTTAGTTTGGAAAAATCAACTGGATGTTGACTTGTGAGTTAGAGGGCTCGGAACTGATTTCCGATGATTTGGTTAGCTTCAGGGGATGATTTGTGACTTAGGAGCGTGATTGGAATTGATTTTGGAGGTCCGGTGTAGAATTAGGCTTGAATTGGCGAAGTTAGTATTTTGGCGAATTCCGGTTGATAGGTGAGATTTTGATCCGAGGGTCGGAATAGAATTCCGAGAGTTGCAGTATCTCCGTTGGGTGATTTTGTATGTGCGAGTAAAATTTCAGGTCATTTGGAGGTGTTTTAGTCGGGGTTTTGATTGAATGTGTGTTTCGGGAGTTTTGAAGAAACTTAGGCTTGAATCCCATGTGAATCGATTATTTTAGTGTTGTTCGATGTATTTTGATGATTGGAACAAGTTCGTATGATGTTTTGGGATATGTTGATGCTTTTGGGTGAGGTCCCGGGGGCCTCGGGTGAGTTTCGGATGGTCAAATGGACCAATTCTAGCTTGTTAAAGTTGTAGATTTTCCAGCTGAAGTGTTGCAGGTTTTTACCCATCGTGTTCGCGTGCAAGGAGTCGCGAATGCGTAGAAGGAATTTAAAGGCCATGATTTTTGTTCTTCGCGTTCGCGTTTGAGGCTTCACGATCGCGTACGGTAAAGTGGCCAAGCATCGCGTTCGCATAAGGTTACTCGCGTTCGCGTAGATTAGGGGCTCAGACCTTCGCGTTCGCGTGGGTTCAACCGCGTTTGCGGAGGGTAATTTTGGAAGAGGCGATTTTTTTTCATCGCGAACGCGAGAGATCCCTCGCGTTCGCATAGAAGGAAACTGGGCATCAGAAGGGTTATTAATTGATATTTCATCCTCGAGCCTATGTTATTTTTCCTCCATTATTGAGCGATTTTGGAGCTTGGGAGAGCTAATTGAAGAGGGATTCTAGATGGATTGATTGGAGGTAAGTTTCTTAGCCTAAATACACGAGATTATGTTAGATTTAACATGGAAATTGGTTGAAATTCACCAAAAAGCGGTAAAGTTAGGGCTTGAGTTTTTGATATTTCAAATTGGAATTTGATGGGTCATTTGAGCTCGGATTTGGAAGTTATTGGTATGTATGAACTCGTGGCGAGACGAGAAATCCGGTAATGTAAGTTTTGTAATTATTCGAGAAGTGGACCCGGGGCTCGAATTTTGCTAGTTTCGAGATTTTTGCTATTTCTCGATTGTTTTTGATTGGGTATTGTTCCCTTGGCATAATGTAATGTATTCGCTCTGATTTTGGTTAGATTCGACGCGCGTGGAGGCCAATTGAGGGGCAAAGGCATCGCGAGCGAGGAATTTCACCGGTTCAAAGTTAGTAATACTTGTAAATGATATCATGAGGGTTTGAAACCCCGAATTTGCACATCATAGTGTTGTGTTGAGGTGACTTGCACGCTGGATATGAGCGTGGGGTAGAGCACCATTTGGGATTGTGACTTGATCCGTCCCGGTTGTTTATTTTACTGCGTACTTGACTGAAACTACTTGATACTATCATGATTTGGGCTGATTGCCATGTTTTGGGCTTCGTGCTGATTATTTCAATCCCTTAGGGATTATTATCACTGTTTCCAAGATGCTTAGCATGTTTTCGTGATATCAGTCCTGAGTTAAACACCGTCTCGAAATGATTAGTAGCTTTCTAAAGTTTTAAACACTTAATCTATAATTCCTAATAATTGGAACTGAAAATGATAAACTTGACTGTGCCTGTGCGGCTTACATGCATATATCTGGACTGAGTGTGGATCGGACTGCGCACCGCAGCAGGATTGCATGTGCATTTCTGGACTGATGATGGATCGGGCTGCACGCCGCAACAGTGTGATATTGATATTGTGCTTGGGCTGTAGGAGCCCCTCCGGAGTCTGAACCCCCACAGTGAGAGCGGGTACCCAAATGGATCAGGCTGCGCGCCGCAGCGGTCATGTGCATTGCATTGCATTCACGCATTGATTCCT
>MU717373.1:3324-19945 GCA_026770625.1 Nicotiana glauca | reverse complement strand
CATATGCTTACTGTTGGAAAAAGGATATTTTTTAAAGAAGGTTTTTAACTGAGCTAGATGTTTCTAAAGGATTTTTTTTACGGTTTTTAATATTTTTCTCAAAAGGTTGTACTGTCCTATATAGCATGATGGAGTGTTCTTACGTGATTTCTTACCGCTCAGTTATTATTTACTCTTATTACTCATTGAGTTGGAGTATTCACTTTACTCCCTGCACCTCGCGTGCAGTTGTAGGTATTGTTCACCCGGTAGCGGGTTATTAGCGGATAGAAGGTATTGCTATTGAAGATGAGCAAGGTGACCGCCAGCGTTCGCGGCACCAGACTTCATCTTTTAAATTCCCAGATTTTATTTTGTATATATATACATTATTGGCCCCATAGTAGTGTTCCTACTTCTTAGATGCTCGTGACTTGTGACACCCCGGTCGGGTTGTGTGGAGTTGTAACCCTGATTATTATTGCTGATAAGCTGTATCATTCTATTCATCTATGTTTAAATAATGCTAAAAGGAGGCGAATTGGGTTAGTTGGCTGACCTTGTCTTCACGAGAGGCGCCACCACGACCAGTGTGGGTTTGGGTCGTGACAACCTACCACCCAACTCCCTCTTGTGTTCCTGAATACACCTCCCATACCACTTTTTTTATTGTTGTTCTTGAAGCTTACATATATATATTTAACTTGTATCGGCCTTTCGGTGGTTTATGCCATTTTATATTGATAGTGATCTTCCTTAGAGGGCTGAGGCTATTTTCAGTAGGGAGTTTGAATTCGGTTGCTCTTTGTTTTATTTAGTCTATGTTAATGGGGATGTCAGTGTTGTTTTAGTTATTGCTATATGTTGATACTCAATTTTGCCCTCTTACTTTTTCAAAATATATACTTTTAAAATATCATTTTTGCATCAATATTTAGTTTGCAAACCTATACAAGTATTTTTTATAATTTTTCATAATTTTTAGAGCTTTTAAATTAATTTTCTTGCATTTAAATTACATGAATAATTATTAATTACCCCTTCAAATTATTTTGCGACGAATTAATCATCAAAAAATACTATTTTTCATCCTCATATATGTTTCATAATATTTTTTACTTTATTTCGTATAATTATATTTGCATTTTTAAGTTATTTACCTAATTTTGCAATAATAGCCTATATTCATATATAATTATTTTTTATTTATACTATTGGTGTTAAAATAGCCTTATATATTTTTATAATGCTAAATTATTATTGTTAATTATTTTTGTGCATAAATAATATTTTTCATTTATGTATTAAGCATGTTATATAAATTATTTGATAAATTTTGGGTATTTAAATAATAGCCCAATTTTAACCAATTTTCGGACTAGAGTTAGCCCAATTACCCCAAGCCCAAAACCAAACCATCCTTTTAAAATAACTTGGCTGGTAACCCGTTTAAATGACCCGCCCAACCCCATTTTTTCATCTTGGCCGTTGATCTCAAATGATCAATGACCCCTAAAAAACCAACCTCTACTAAATTACCCCATCCTCTAATCCTAATCTCATTCCCTCTAAAACACCGCCCTCAAACACTCTCCACTCTCTTCTCCTACGAACCGTAGCCGCTGCATCTCAATCTCTCCAAATCCGAGCCTAAGATGGAATAAATCGCTGATGCACTTACCTTATTGATCTCCTCTCGCTACTGGTAGTCTGTTTATGGTGTTACTTGAGTACTTGCTTGTTTTTGGTAAGTGTAACCTTTGGAGATCAAACTAAAATGGCGTGAATCTTTGATTTTAGGCAATATTTTATCTATATACAGGCTATATGAGTCTGATTAGCCATGATCTCTGGTTAATTTCTGATTTCTGTCAAGTAATGTTTACATATTTTTTTCCATAATCCGATTTTTATTGATTCTACATGTTAATATTTTCTTATTTATGTTTGATTTTACAGCTTTCCTTGTTTACTTGTTCGATTTTTGTCACTGTATAAACCCCTCCCCATTCCCCTTTGAGACAGAATGAAATCGCTATAATCTTAGGACAAAAATTTGAGACTTTGTTCTGTTAATTCCTTCATTATCGTGTTCTTTGCTAGCCGACTGAAAGCCAAGGACACTGAGAGTCTATTGCTCGAACTTTCCCTTGGTGCAAGTATTGCCCAGAGTTCTTTTGTTATATCCCGCAATATTACGTCCCGCAGTAATATATTACGACAATGTTATGCTCTGCAGTAATATGTTACGATGATGTCACCCTCTTCAGTAATATATTAAGATGATGTAACGCCCAACTGTATTAAGTTACGACAATGTTCTACCCAGCAGTATTACATTACGGTAATGTCACACTTCGCAGTATTAAGTTACGATGATGTTGCACCCTGTAATATTGTACGTTGGATATGTCGTAAGGTAATTGACATCAGACCAAGTAAAAGATTATTTGGAGATTATAAGGATTATGCTATTTCACAAGTGATGAATAAATTTGTAAAGGTGAAAGGGGAAGCAAGTCAAAGAACATGAATTTTTTTTCTAAGTTTGGCATATTGGGGTAAAATACGGCCCGAGCTAAAATACTCGGTATTTATGGACTAGTGACATGAAAAGTACCATATGACCACGGTAGTATAATATATAAAGTATATATAATATATTTTAAAAATAAATAAAATTTTAAGTAATTTGGGATAATTTTTAAATTATGCGGATAATTAATTAATTATCGGATAATGAAACATTACCTGATTAACTAATAAGTGAATAAAAACTTAATAATCATTCCTCAAACACGTGGCCAGAATCCTGTATATCAAGAATGTGACTAAGAAGTCACAATGATGACTAAACCAAGTATGTGCCACAAAGTCTACTCTGAATCAAATGAATGTGATTCTTTCCGATTCAAAGAATAGAAACGTTATTCTCTCAACTCTCAAGAAACAGAAACATTTAATCTCAATTCAATAGGAGCAATTTTCGTCCAAGCTTCCACAAATTAAGCAAAAGTTTCGTTCAACAATCACAGAACCAGAAACATTTTTGCTCCTAAAATTTCAAACCAAGGACGTTAGACATAGAATCATTTCGTCAAAATATTCAAGGTTTCATTCAAATTCGGAATGAGAAGCTTCAGTTCGATTAAATAATTCAAGGAATGGATATGCTAAGGCTATTTCTTTTTTCTTTTGGCATGATTCAAATTATACTGATGAAACGAGCAAACATACAGTTTCCATAAATTACTCTATTCATAGAAATAATAGAGGTGTCTATATTCTTGATTTCCATGAGAATTATTATTATCTTCTGTTCATGGGTCTCAGAATAATACGCAGTTGGAAAAATTTATCCGGAAGGAATATCGAGATTATTATGTATTTTTCATGCATTTTACTCATTTATACACGTGCACTGACCCATGACCACATGGTGTTATATATGCGTATATATGTATATGGGATATGGGAAAAAGTTATGGCATTATATACGTACTACCACCTGATCAACTGGTATATGATGATGATGTTGCCCACAGTGGTTGAAATATGATTCAAATGGCATTATATATATATATATATATATATATATATGATATGTGATGATATACGATGATGATTTTGCCCACAGTGACCGATATAATATAATGGGATGCCCTCAGAGGCGGATGATGTTATGAAATATGATGACATTCATACGCATATGCATGACATTAAAAATAATTTATGATAGACAAAGTTATGCGAGACTCTATCTCAACCTTCATGACATTTATATACTCTTAGAGGCTTGTAGACATATGTCGTGTACATAAAAGATTGTACGGCCTTGTAGGCCTATGTTTTGAGTTTATAAAGGATCATGTTGGCATTTAAGGCCCGTATGTCATGTGTATATGATGACGTAATAAGAAAGATATGTTACATTGGTACTCGGTTGAGTAAGGTATCGGGTGTCCATCGTGGCCCATCGGTTTGGGTCGTGAAACATTTGAAGCTCCTTGAAACTTTGACGCATCGAGGTTTCTAGGTCCTTTTGTATCTTTTTTTCTTTATTGTTGTCCGTTTAACTAGTAAGCCACTTGACTTTTGCAATTCATCCTTATGTGTCTTTGATTTACATGTGTTCTCACCTTTGAAATCCATGGCTTAATCTGTTTTCTGGATTATTTTTGTGCGTGATTCTATTAACTTTACATTATTCTAAGTCTCTTTAGAATTTAACTTCCTCCTAATGCTGCTACTTCTGAGATTGCCTAAGTCTAACATGGATAATCTGACGCTCTTAAGTTCATTTAACTAGTGTATTGGTGCCTGAATATTCCTAAACATGCCTACTTGCTTTGTCATTAATCTCTATAACGAATGCTCCACACTTGTGCTAGAACTTCATGTGTTAATTATGACATGTTCTCCTGGTATTCTGTCACTCATCTTGATCCCCATATTTCATTAGTGATTGACTGAGATTTTAACAGTTTGTTTTCCCGACCCTGTTTGAACCATTTTATTTTATGGTATAACCTAGATATTCTTCAGTTAATTAGTCTATTGTGTCAATCCCAAAATACCTACATGTGTTATTTAACATGAGCTCACTATTTCACACTGCTCTGAAGCTTTGCAATATTTGTCTTGAATGTATAATGTGTTTTAATATGTTGTTAAGACATTTTCTATCAACTATAATCTTGCTTTTATGCTAATATGTTCCCCTATTTTGTCTTTGGTTCATTTGATACTATGTTCTTTTGGTAATTATTTGTCTTATCACAATATGTGTCCCCCATCATGTCTAAATACTAATTAACATGACACTAAGATTTATGGCTTGTCATAATGTGTGCTTCCTATCATGTCTAAATGAGTCTTGCTTCTTGATGAGAGTTAACATGTCTATTTTATGACACAAGGTTGTGTAATTAGCTTAATTTGGACCTTTTAGGTTTCGATTGGTTTAGGATCATGCATCTATACACGATAATCTCTATATATCCTGCAAATCTGTTTCTCCCCCAACCTTTTCAATATGGGTTGTCTTTGTGGTACTTTTATATATGTGGAAATCCTAATGAACCTACTGGCCTACTTGATTAGTTGCTGTGAATTCTCAACTTGGCTATGTCTACTTTAGGTTACAAGTGTACCCCTAGTTCTGTCCCTCAACCATTATCCATTTTCCCTTAGTTGCTACTTATGTTATTCTTAACTTCTTTACCTGTCCGATTCCTATCAGTCCCGGAGGAATTTTAGGACTACTATTCCTATAAGAGGGAGGTTCTAGGTTGACTCTTAGGTTTAAAGGTAAAATGCTAAGGTGACATACAAAAGCAAGTAGGACTGCATTTAGAAGAGGAACATGTAAACAAATTATAAGGCTCATGTATACCTCCACAAATAATGCATATAAACAGCATTGCTTAAACACAGTTCAGGTCTGAATTTTGAATCCTAAAGCAGGGTGTTTAAGTCAGAACCAAATTCATTGTATAACTCAGAAAAGAAGTCTGAATCAGGCATGTCTACTGGTTGTAGCAGTTGATATTTAAACAAAGGTAGTTCCAGTTTTATTTAAGTAATTGCCCAAGGCTTGCCTAGGCGTGAGCAGGATTCAGTAGTTATTCAAGATTATTAAGACGGTTGGAGACTATTATTATTACCTAAACATGTTGTTCTAGGCGTTCAACACATAGAATTATGGCCAATTAGTTGTATAGACTAAATGAAATTGTTTTATTCCTTTTTTATGCACTCGTAGTTAGCCTAAGTGTGCTTAAGTGAATGAAACCCTAAAGACATGATATCTAATATACAGAGATGCAGAAGAATGTATATGCAGAACTTTAAACAGGATTTCTATATGCACAAATATGACAGTATTTAGAACAATAATTACTAGGATATGCAAAGATGATATATTTGCTAATATTGTTTAACCTAAAACGGGATCTCTAAATGTGCATGGCAATAGGAACATGATTGCAGAAAGACTGGTTATAAATACATTTAACGCCTTATGCGTTTTTGATTTACATGTGTTCTCACCTCTGAAATCCATGGCTTAATATGTTCTCTGGAATACTTTTGTGCGTGATTCTGTTAATTTTACATTATTCTAAGTCTCTTTAGCATTTAAATTCCTCCTAATGCTGCTAAGTCTCTTTAGCATTTAAATTCCTCCTAATGCTGTTACTTCTGAGATTGCCTAAGTCTAACATGGATAATCTGACCCTCTTAAGTTCATTTAACTAGTGTATTGGTGCCCGAATACTCCTAAACATGCCTACTTGCTTTATCATTAATCTCTGTAACGAATTCTTCACATTTGTGCTAGAACTTCTTGTGTTAATTATGACATGTTCCCCTGCAATTTTGTCACTCAACTTGACCCCCATATCCCATTAGTGATTGACTGAGATTTTAACGGTTTGTTTTCCCTGCCCTGTTTGAACCATTTTATTTTATGGTATAACTTAGAAATTCTTTAGTTAATTAGTCTATTGTGTCAATCCCAGAATACCTACATGTGTTATTTGGCATGAGCTCACTATTTTACGAAGCTCTGAAGCTTTGCAATATTTGTCTTGAATGTATAATGTGTTTTAATATGTTGTTAAGACATTTTCTATCAACTATGATCTTGCTTTTATACTAATATGTTCCCCCAGTTTGTCTTTGGTTCATTTGATACTATGTTCTTTTGGTGATTATTTGTCTTATCACAATGTGTGTCCCCCATCATGTCTAAATATTGATTAACATGACACTAGGATGTATGGCTTGTCATAATGTGTGCTCCCTATCATTTCTCAACGAGTCTTGCTTCTTGATGAGAGTTAACATGTCTATCTTATGACACAAGGTTGTATAATTAGCTTAATTTGGACCATTTAGGTTTCGACTGGTTTAGGATCATGCATCTATACGCGATAATCTCTATGTATCCTGGAAATCCATTTCTCCCCCCAACCTTTTCAATATTGGGATGTCTATGTGGTACGTTTCTATATGTGAAAATCCTGCTGAACCTACTGGCTTGCTTGATTAGTTGCTATGAATTCTCAACTTGGCTATATCTACTTTAGGTTATAAGTGTACCCCTAGTTCTGTCCCTCAACCATTATCCATTCTCCCTTAGTTGCTACTTATGATATTTTGAACTTCTTATTCTCCCTTAGATTTATGATTTTACAATGTTTAAACAGTTTGTCCATGTTTCTCTGCTATCTGGTTCATCGTGTTAAAAAACCTAAGTGTTTTGGTTATATCTGTGTTTCTGAAACTCTCTTTGTTTATTTTATACGCATGTTTGGTTCGATTAATTTCTTTGTATTTGAATCCTTTTTTCTTCTTTGACTTATCTGATTCTGAGTTTTTACCTTTTCAACTCAGCTCTGTCAAAACCTAATTCCTTATAAATGTTTTCTTCACTTATTGTTATGAGTTTAAAGACTTTTCTTGTTTCTGTGTGTTGATCTCCTTTACCTGTTACTATGGTTTCTTCACCTCTGATTCTATGTAACTACTTGACTTTGTTGACTATTGTGCTCCGAGGTTTCTTTCACGACTGAATCATAGCCTACTCCTGCTTCTACTATATGTTTGTGTTGCTTCTTTGTCAATATGATTGATCCTGCATACCTAATACGCTTGTTCATTCCTTTCTATTTATATAATGAAGTGCAGAATTATGATCACTTCTTGATTAATCTTTATTGCCTTAAGTGATGGTTTAATTACAAGGTTTTTCTTATAAACGCTGATTTCATTCATTTTATTTAAAATTGATTGATTCATTCTCATTTTATTTAAAATTGGTTGATTCATTTCCTTTGCTGTGATGTTTTACCCTGCTTAATCCTTTCCCCCATTAAATATATTATGTACCTAGACTCGATTGTATACTCCATATTTTACTATACCTTATATGGTCAAAAATCAATCTTCCTCAAATTATTTTTTCTTTACCTAATTATCTCTGTTAGTATCTGTTAAGCAGTACTTCCTTGATTTAAGGGAAGTACTTGTGTTAATTGATTCTGATTGTGATTATTTCCATATTTTTGTTAAGACTTTACTTATTACCTTAATTTTTACTCGTTTTCAAAGCTATAAATACCCTACCCTCTTTTCTTTAAAGACATGAATAATTGAGTTCAGAACACACATTAACACACTCAAAACTCTTTCTTTCTCTATTACTATTTATGCTACTACTTTGTCTAGCCGGCTGAAAGCCAAGGCTAGACTGTGGAATCCTGCTTACTTTTCTTTTCTGCACTTTGCTTCTCTGAGTGGTATGTCCTAGTTTAAATTTAAAGCTCTAACAACAACATGCTACCATATTTGTTTCAGCTTCTTTCATTATTGGTCTACTCCGGCTTGTGGTTCTGTTAAGATGCATTACCAACATGCTATAATATTCCCTTTCCCTTCTAGATTAACGCATTCCCCCATGTTTGTTTCAAAGCATACTCTATCAGTCACTTACTATTTACTTGCCATCCCAAGTCCTTATCCCTTCAATGTGATTGTGTTTTCTGACTAGCCTGTGATCATGCATGTATCAGCCACTGCTGTTCATGTCCAACTAGTCCTAAGACCCTAATGGGGTTATGTGTTTACAGTCAAATATATGTGTGTCCCAAACTCCGTCGACCCATTTGTATGACTGTGATTCTGTGTGTGATCCCATCTTGTGAGTTTGAGTTTTGTTTACTACCACAATTGTTTTCAATCACCTCTGTTACTGATTACTTTCAACCCAGCTTTTAAACAAAATCTTTTCAAACTATGTCAAACACTCTCACCTACTCTTAAAATCTAGGTTCAGCCCCTTTTGTGTGAGCCTTTCCTTGGGACCCTTGAGCTCTCTCTGAATTTGGACACATAAGAGTTGGCCCTTCCACACTGCACTCATTTTGTTTGGTTATGCAAATTTGGGTGTGAGCACTGCCCGAGACTCCTTGAGGAACTCTGACACACCCAGTTATGAGAAAGGATTTGGAATAATATTGGCATTGAAGTGATTAATTACATAACTTAAATCGGAAGTCAAGATCAGGCTTCCTATGGTTGTAGCTTCTTATTTTTCTTTAATTTCTATTTATGTAATTCAATCATATGGTTTGTAATAACTTGTAAATGTTATGAGGGTGGCTAGTGAAAAGGGATGGGAAATATGCATGTTATCAAAGGGGTAGAAAGCATGCTATTAGCTTTACATTCCTACTTGCGTAATAGAATCCATGCTTAGGAATCATTTCATGCATTAGAGATCATGTTCCTTAGGATTTACACTTACTATTTTTCAGCATGTCCATTTCACTATGATATCACTTAGTAATTCAGGTGTTAAATGTATTAATAACCAGTATTTCTTCAATCATGTTCCTACTGCCATGCACATTTAGATATCCTGTTTTAGGCTAAACAATATTAACAATTATATGATCTCTACATATCCTAGTAATTATTGTTCTAAACGCTACAATATTTGTGCATATAGAAATCCTGTTTAGGGTTCTACATATACATTTTTCTGCATCTCTGCATATTAGATATCATGTCTTTAGGGTTTCATTCGCTTAAGCACACTTGGGCTAACTACGATTGCATAAAAAAGGAATAGAACAATTTCATTTAGTCTTTACAACTAACTGGCCATAATTCTATGTGTTGAACACCTAGAACAGTATGTTTAGGTAATAGTAATAGTCTCCAACCATCTTAATAATCCTGATTAACTACCGAATCCTGCTCACGCCTAGACAAGCCTTAGGTAATTACTTAAATAAAACTGGAATTGCCTCCGTTTAATTATCAATTGCTACAACCAGCAAACAGGCCTGATTCAGACTTCTTTTCTAAGTTATATAATAAATCTGGTTCTGACTCAAACACCCTGCTTTAGGATTTAAAATTCAGACCTTAACTGTGTTTAAGTCATGCTGTTTATATGCATTATTTGCGGAGGTATACATGAGCATTATAATTTGTTTACATGTGTCCCTTCTAAATGCAGTCCTACTTGTTTTTGTATGTCGCCATAGCATTTTACCTTTAAACCTAAGAGTCAACCTAGAACATATCTCTTCTAGGAATAGTAGTCCTAAAATTCCTCCGGGACTGATAGGAATGGGACGCGTAACGACATGCAATAGAGATCGAGACGAATCCTCGCTTTAATACCTTCACGGAGTTGGGAAGGGTAGATATCGATATGATGACTGGTGCGTTAATACCACGTGTATCCCCTCTTCTGTGTATTTCATTGATGTGATCCATATTACACATAAATCTGGGACCCCTTTTATTCACAAGCATTCTTAGATTATAACTCTTTTCAAAACCTTGATTTTTATTATTTTTAAAACATTTTTTGTATTTAAATTTAAAATCCCCTATTATTT
This sequence comes from Nicotiana glauca, assembly GCA_026770625.1. NCBI lineage: Eukaryota > Viridiplantae > Streptophyta > Magnoliopsida > Solanales > Solanaceae > Nicotiana > Nicotiana glauca. The sequence continues at coordinate 9,548 of MU717373.1, read as the reverse complement.
GAGACTTATTTGTTTACTTGCCAATTGCACAAATTCACAAAAAATTATCTGGCCGGGAACCACACTAGTGGATCCTGAGGGGTGCCTAACACCTTCTCCTTGGGATAATTTGAAGCCCTTACCCTATCTCTGGTTACCAAACATAGTTGTAGTTGAACCCCACAGATGCCCTAACGCATCTTAAAATCGTTAGGCGACTACTCTTCAAAATTGCAATGCCCCTTTCCCAAAAGGAAAGAGTTGTCCCAACCAAATGTCATAAACCCAATTTCACGAGAAAAAAGGGGCACGACAACTTGGCAACTCTGCTGGGGAATTTTTAGGCTTTTATCATTTTAGATTGTTCTTATGAATTTGTGTCTCTCCCTATGTGCAATTATTTGTTTAATTCCTTTGAGCATTTAATTTATTCTTTTGAAGCAAAACTGACATATCTTCCTTGTTTTCTTTCCTTAATTTATTCTTTTGAAGCAATACATGTCAACATGCTTTTAATTATTGCATAATCATGCTCAAAATCATACTCCACTCGTGCCAAAACAAATACTATAGCAACACTTATAATGAGTGGTTGCGCTCTTCCTATATCATTACCCCCTAAATTCGGAAAGGCATATTTGCAGTAAAACTAGTCGATCAGCAGTGCAGTCGACAGTTCCGAGCCTTCCCCCTTGAGTTGTCCACTCAGGGGTACTAGTCTAAAACCCTATAGAAACCTTACTCTATTAAAATTGTGCATGAATCATGGTCAAACCTAGACAGATCAGTTATGTTGTCCACATAATGATCCTTTAAGATAGCCTTGTCCATAAACCCTCATATTACTTTGCTTTCATTTGGAGAACTAGATGTTTCATGCTACTTGTTGATATTAAATAGTCGAGTCTGGTGGGGGTAAAGGCCAAACCTTATTTTCCTTGCCGAAATATGAGGCACGAAGTCCCCAGATTTGGCATGGTCACCAATATCAACCCAAAATTCCTAAGCTGGTGGAAAGATTTACACTCTAGTGACCAAAATCTCGTCAGAAAATATTTGGGAAATCTACCATCCCTCTTGGAGATCCAACCTAATAACATGATCATACAAATTGCCACATTGTTTTGGGGTTGTGAAAGGGCCGTGTTCAACTTTAAAGGCATTGAAATGACACCTTTGCTGGAGGAGATTGGAGGACTGGCTGATCTAGTGTGGGAAACTCTGGGTTTTCTAATGCCTGAGAATCGCAAAGGCAGGGGCTTCCTTAAAATGATGGGTTTGAAGAAGAATCCATAATTAAAATACCTGAAGGAATCTTACAACCCTTTTTACTGCCTGTATGAAAGGTACGGTCACGGCAAATCTTACTGTGCCTACTCTGGCGAGTTTGCCATCACGTCCTTGGGACACGTCCATCACAAGGTTTCGTCTTTATATTTTGCTTCCTGGGTCTGATTGTATTTTCGATGAAGAAAGGTAGAATTCATACTAGGCTGGCTATGGTAACCAAAACCCTAATGGAAGGGATTGGTGGGCAGGAATTCAGCATTATACCCATGATTATTGTATGCATATACTGAGCCATAGAGAAATGTCAACAAGGAGCGAAACACTTTAGGCTGCAATCTGCTACTTCAACTTTGGCTCATAGAGCATATCCAAAAGGGCGAATTATCGACAAGAAATTCAGCGAAGGGACTGGGATGATCACATCGCTTTCCACCATCCAAAGCGAATGAATTACATCCCCGATGTGTTCGCTCAACCTAAGAATGCTAAAGGATGCGTTGAGCTATTTGATAATCTGACCGAAGAACGGGTTCAATGGATGTTCGAATGGTTTTCGACAGAGGAGTTCATCGCTCGATCCAGAGATGCACCTTTCCTGATACTATGTGGTCTTAGGGGAACCTACCCTTACGTCCCTCTTCGAGTTATGAGGCAAGCTGGTAAGAAGCAAGTGATACCCAGGGTCGACAAGATGATCCAGTTTCGATCCGACTTCCAAAATGATGATAGTCCCTACAAGTGTCAAGCCCAATACATGCGACATTGCAAGATCGTAATGGGAAGAGACACCATAGAGCCAGACAGATATCATATTGATTGTACTCCCTTCTATTCAGGTTGGTTGGAAGACAATCATGATGGTTTGGGCCAGCCAGGGTTTGTTCGAGGCCACAGGATTATAGATGAAAAGGCTGAGGCGTAAGTCAAGTAAAACCAGTTGCGCAAAAGGATCTGTGAGTGTGAGAGCAGAGACCGCGAAATACAAGAGTCCAACCAGAAGCTGATTAAAGAATGGAAAGACATGGCTACCAACTCCAACAAAAGACTAGGATACTTGGAACGAGGCATAGTGGAACTGGAAAGAAAGTTTCTCAAAAGGGTTGAAGATTGTCAAGAGTCTAAAGGGACCGAAGGTGGACATCTAGCTAGAGCATAACTGTTGCTAGGACTTCGCGAGTTGGGGAAGTTGTTTGACAGAGCCAAGGATGCCGAATCTAGGGAAGGTCCTTCTGGGACCAAGTAGATAGGAGTTTATCTTTTTGCTTTAAAATGTAACAAGGCCAATAGCCATTAGTAACTTTTATTTCCTATTTATTCAATGTCGATTTGGGATTCGTCTTATCTTTATCAATGAAATGAGGCATTTAGCATTCCAAGTTCTCTAAATCAACTTGTCGCTAGGCCCACCTCGGGCACAACGAGGTTCCCAAATTAGGATACGTTTTACATTCCTGCACTACGTGTTTAAATATTGCAGTACTTTTTATAATCCTCACTAACTTGGTTGCCTTTTTGTTTTATTTTGTTATTCCCCTCCCCAAAGGTTAGTTTGTGCACTCTGGCAACATCATCTTATTCCACGAGATCTAGGGGCCCTCCACCCACTCCTCCTCTTAGTCTTGCTAAGAACAAGAACAAAAGCAAGATGGAAGATTTGAACAACATCAGAAAAGAGAACACAATAGCAGAGGCCACTGATGGCCATGGTATTCGGGTTCCCAACAAAAATGTGTCACAACTTGAACAGAAATTGTTGAAGTTCCTGGAAGAGCTCGATCAGGTTTGGAATCTGGCCAACCTATCATTTTCCCTCAGCACCCCAGATGTCAACTTTCCCAATGTTCAAAACCCCACACCTCCTCAAAATATCCCAAAACAACCGAATCATCCCACTGCTCCACCAAAGAACCAATGCAACACTTGCCATACCCTAAACAATGCTCCACTACTCATCCCAGAACCTCAAAACTCCGCAAATGACCATTTCCACGCCCACACACTAGGCCACCATAACAATTCCATCTACGTGGAGACCATGCCACTCTCCACCCAACCTATATCTTGCACACCTGAGTCTGATAAAAAGGATCTACTCATCAAAAACTTGGTTGAGGAACTTAAGAAACTAAACAGCCGAATTCAGGGCCTCGAAAGAAGCAAAGGGATCTAAGGGTTGAACTATAAAGACCTCTGCATACAGCCTGATGTCGAACTGCCCGAGGAGTACGAACGTCCTAAGTTTGAGATGTTTGATGGTACAGGTAATCCAAGGGTCCATCTGAGGACATACAACGACAAGCTTGTCAGAGTAGGAAAAGATGAAAGGATCCGCATGAAGCTGTTCATGAAGAGTCTGAAAGGAGATATGCTATCTTGGTACATCAGCCAAGATCCAAAGAAGTGGTCGAGCTGGGTAGGTATGGCATCTGACTTTATAGACAGGTTTAGGTTTAATACAAAGAACGCGCTAGTCATGTTCTATATCCAAAATCTAAAGAATAAGCCCACAAAGACATTTCACGAGTATGCTACTTGCTGGAGGTCCAAAGCTGCTAAGGCCAAACCCGCCTTAGAAGAAGAACAAATGAATAAGTTCTTTGTCCGGGCTCAAAACCTGCAATACTATGAATGATTGATGGTGATTGAGAACCATAAGTTTTCCGACATTATCAAACTGGGGGAACGAATTGAAGACGGTATAAAGAGCGGTATGGTTACAAACTTCGAGGCCTTGCAGGCTACAAATAAGGCCTTGTAGTCTGGTGGCATGTCTAAGAAGAGGGACATAGGGGCCATGATGGTTGCATAAAGGACCAAGTCTCCCCTCAAATACCAAACTTACCCAATACCTCCACTCACATACCAGCCAACCCCAAATTACCAAACACCCTCTTACCAAACTCTACCACCAACTTACCAGCCATCTCCACCTCCTACATATCAATCTACCTGATCCAGATACTCCCAACCCGCCTATGTCTACCAAACTTACAATGCCCAACCATTTTATTATAAATCGCCCCCTGCACACAAAAATTTCCCTAGGCCCCGACCTAATTTTGATCGAAGGCCTCCAAAATAATATACAACTATCGCCGAGCCCATCGACTAGCTATATGAGAGACTCAAAGCCATTGGTAATGTCACCCATGTCCCTGTTACAACCCCTGAGAACCCTTCCCAGTGGGTTAACCCAAACAAATCCTGTGCATACCACTCCCGCATGAAAGGACGCACCATCAGTGAATGCTGCTCCTTAAAAGACAAGATATAGTCTCTGATTGATAACAAAGTCATTTTGGCAAAGGAAGCTGCTCCGAACGTCCGTAACTACCCTCTATTAGACCATAAGGGTGGGGTATTCACATGATTGAAGCAGAGGATGATTGGGATCCCGAAGGATTCATCGGATTGATCATAGAAGGCGATGACCCAAAGAAACCAGCAGTTACTCTCAAGTCTCAATCCCATCATAGTCCAGATCCAACCATCTGAGGACACTGAGGTAAATGTGTCTATACCTCTTGATTTTGAAACAACCATTAGTGAATGCTGCTCCTTAAAAGACAAGATACAGAGTCTGATTGATAACAAAGTCATTTTGGCAAAGAAAGCTTCTCCGAACGTTCGTAACTACCCTCTATTAGACCATAAGGGTGGGGGTATTCACATAATTGAAGCAGAGGATGATTGGGATCCCTAAGGATTCATCGGATTGATCATAGAAGGCGATGACCCAAAGAAACCAGTAGTTATTCTTAAGTCTTAATCCCATCATAGTCCAGATCCAACCATCTGAGGACACTGAGGTAAATGTGTCTATACCTCTTGAGTTTTAAACAATGCCATCAGCAAAGGCACCGGCACTATTTGAGGTTGCAGTCTTGCCACCCAAAGAACATATTCCATTTAAAGTAAAGGTAGTCACGCCTATCCCAGTGGCGATGTCCACCGTGCCGCCATTCTACACAAATGTCGTACCCTGGGATTATACAGCTAAGGCAAGAAGGAAAGGTAAGGTCAAAATTGAAGAGTCTACCATAGCCCAGGGTATGACAAGAACTGGTAGAGTCTATACCCCTGAACACCTAGATGAATCAAGCAAGTAGGCCTCCAATCGGCCACCCCTTATTGAGATAGGTACGGATGACCTTTGGAGGAAAATACAGGCCAAGGAGTATTCGATCATCGACCAGTTAAACAAGACACCCGCACAAATATCCTTCCTTTCATTGCTGCAGAATTCCAAAACACACAAAAATGCTTTATTAAAGTTGCTGAGTGAAGCATACGTACCAAGTAACATCATTGGCAGGAAAAGGGCTAATATGGTGGGACAAGTACTGGAAAGCCATAAAATCACCTTTTATGAGGACGAGCTGCCGCCTGAAGGGCTCGATCATAATAAAGCTGTGACGACCCAAAGGGTCATCACCTATTTTGCTCATATGTTTTGTGCTTTCGAGGCCTTGAAAACCACATTTTCTATTGCCTCGATTTGCGCATGCGCAGTCCGGGCGCGTAGCCCGAAAATTTCTGTGTTGAAATATGCGAATTCTGTGAAAAATTTGAAGAATTTTGATATTAATATGATTATAGTTGACTTTCGTCAACATTTTTGGAAAACGGACCCGGACCCGAGATTGGACGGTCCCGAAAGGTCCGTAGAAAAATATGGGACTCGGGCATGTGCCCGGAGTCGAAATCCGAGGTCTAGAACCTGAGTAAAAGAATTTTTCTGTTAAATTATTTTTCTGAAATTATTATGGAAAATAAAAATGAAAATTGATTAAAAGACTATGGTATCGGGCTTGTATTTTGGTTCCGACACCCGGTACAAGTCTTATATATTGTTTAAGCACTACCTGTAAAGTTTGGTCGAATCGGATGCCGTTTGACGTGTTTCGGACCTAATGTCTAAAGTTGGAAGTTTATGAATTTTGAAAGGAGAATCA